>SNQN01002753.1:12749-37451 GCA_008642245.1 Bassia scoparia | reverse complement strand
TAGGCTCTTTAACTGGATCATTAATATGTTTTCAAACAGGACATAACAAAAGGATCACACATAACATTTTCACGATTTGTCACAGATGGAAAACAAGCAAAATCACCAAAACCTGATGCAGGATCATGGGTTTGTTAGCGAAGTCGACAAGAGCTTGGAACACTGTATGTCAACTGGCCTCAGCCTAGTTCAAAAACCTCACAAGAATCAAGCCTTCATTCTTGAATCTTTAAGTAGCTTTACTAGTCGTTGATATCGAACAAGAACCTAAACAATATTGACCAAAACAACACCACATTCCATCAATGAACTTGGTGACATCCATGAACTTGTGAAATGAAAGCATGCATGAATACAAACAGAACTAATTGTTATCCAAATGAAAATAAAATATGGATTAAGCTTTCCAACATTAAGCATCATAGATTGACTTAATTCATCAAGAAAATCCAAAGTAGACAAATAACATTAGAGGAAGAAAGATCACTTGGCACAATTTGAAGAGAAACTGTCCACACTTTCGATTTTGACTGAGTTTGACCAATTAATTCCAAAAAATAAAAAAATAACTTCAATTTCCATTTTGTAAAATCCAAAACTCACAACCAAACAATGGTTAAATTAGAATTAAGAAACATTGGAGCCATTTTTCAACCACCCAATATGATCCAAAATACAATTACTCAAGCTCAAAGATTTATTTTTATGAATACCCATTAAGATCAAACTCATAACTACATAATTACACAACTTCAAACATAAATAACTGAAAATAACGAATAATTCAATTGATTACACCCCACATCAAACCAAAAAACAAAACAAAATCACAAATCCCAGCATTTCACAGCTAAATTCAAAGATCTAAACCCGTTATAAAGAGGATTTTCAGAGAATCCAACAGTATATATAAACAAAATTAAAGAACATAAAAGACTGAAAATTTAAAATGTGTAACAAAAGTAAATTGGATAAATTGTAATACCTGAGAGTAGGAATTGGAAATGGAGAATCCTGACTTCTTCCTGGAAGGGGAGTTCGGTCGAAGGAATTGTGTTAATGTTGACGAATGGTGAGAGATGATGAATTTGATGATTATTGTATTGAAGGACTTATTATTATTATCACAATTTTGTTAATCTCTCATTTTACCTTTATTTTCTTTTACAAGTCTCTTTCTTTCCCTTTTGAGTACCTCCCTACCGAAAATAAATACATAATGGAGTATCTTATTGGTATAATGGTATATCCATTTATTTAAATCAAACTACATCATCCTCGTTAACAGAATAAATACAACAGATTTGTATTATTTGTGGAGAACTAAAAATTATTCTTTGTACGTTTTTATGTACTAAAAATAAAAGATTTTTTATTTTTTCTTTTATTAGCATAAGACTACATATTCTTTGATATTTTTAATCAAATGTAAAAATGTGACATCATAACTCTAATCTTTGAGTTGAAAAAAATGATGAATAATTGTTAAATATGAAATTGTTGGCTTAATTCACCAAGTATGTTTGTGTACTTCGTAGTGAAAGTATACTACTCGTTATGGGTATCTCGTTTATCATTTGACATTAAGTAGAAGAAAAAAATGTATAAGTTGAATAATATATTAATGAATGATATTATACGAATGGTAAAAAATTAAAAATGTAATGATGTATTAAATTCGTTGCTTAAATATTTTGGTATGTTTTAAATTTTGCTATTAAAAGGGTTTTAAGTGGTGGAGTGGATGTTTCATGTTCATTTTCAAATGAGTAAAGATCCATTGCTAGTTGTTATGTTAGCAAGACTTCAAATATGATTGTTAGGAAAACAATTCAGTCACCATAAGAATTAAACTTGCATAATATGTTATGATTGAAGCTCAAAGCAATGGCACCAATTTATTCAACGTTGATTTAAAGAAAGACATTGCTTCTCACAAAAATTTTAATGTAAGGGACCATTACTTTCAAGCTTGAATATACAAGAAATGGGATCATTTTGCTTGCAAAAAGAACGTCATTTCTATTTTTGAATATCCCGATGAGAATTTAATGATTTCTAAATGTAATTACCAAGCATGAAAATTTCAGAAGTTATTAATCATATTATCGCATTTTAATTAACTATCGTTGAGAAAAAATAGCTAGCGATACAAATGTTACATAGAAAAAGAACCACATTATATAACTCTTTTTAAGTTATAAATCAAAACTTACCCCAATAACATAAGCACAAATCTATGCCTGTTAGTTGTTACCAATAGGAGATGCAATCAATGACATCTTCATCACTTAAAAAATTGACAATACCCAAATATAAGACGAACACCAATCCAATTCAAGCAAATATACCAAGGTAGATTACCTTAATTAATAATTAGTACTCCACACGCTATACAACTTTTAATTAAAAAACAAAGATTCACCGTTAATTGAATGCATGATGAATTACACATCGCAACTAATAATCCAAATAGATAGATAAACGAAAAGGAATGAATAACTTGTATATTACCAATCTAATAAAAGACGTTATTAATAATCAAAGATTTTTTTTTTGAAGTAATTAATATTGCTTTCTTCCATCTTTCCAATGTTTTCATTCTTGTTTGGGCAGATAGCCCACCACGCTAGGTTTTTCTGGGCTTTGCGCATTTCCTTCATCCTCATTCACGCTCCTACTTTTTTTTGTTATTAATAATTCTTTATTTTAGTTTTGTAAAGAAAATGAGGGAAGTTGGTTAGTAGTTAAATAGTAATATGAAGACCAATTCAAAAGTGATTAGAATTTTAGATGTTGGAATGTTAAGAGGTAGAATCAAACTACATTTTCAGTGGTCATTTTTCTTGGATATTTTCTTCTTAGTGTTTTAGTTTAATCTGAGACAATGCTTATTTAAGGTTCAAGTGAATTGATTTTTTAATATATTATTATACGAGCAGGTAATTTAACCATGCCAACACGTTATATTAAGTTCTTTGTTGAATTGGAATTAAATATTCTGACATTTTTAATATTATTTGTAACTACTAAATATACAATAAATCAAGTAAAAATTCAATGAGAAAGTCATTTACTAGAATTACGCTATGGTTATCTTGAGAGAGCATAGATATGATTTCGATTTCATCCGGGTCAATTTGAGTTCCTTGTGCAAAAAAGCTTAACAAATGAGACTATTAAGTTGAACAATATCAATTGTTTGCTACCAAAGCCAACCTCTTATAGTTAGGGATGCAAGTGGGGCGGGCTCAAGTAGTAGACCCCGTTCCCATCCCCGCCCCAACGGGGCGGGGAAATGGTCAATTTGATGGGATGGGGATGAAAATTGTTACCCACATGCGGGGAGGGATGCGGATGGTTTTTTGGCTACCTCCGCCCCCATCCGCCGCCCGCCCCGCATTTTTAAAATTTAACAATTGATATTTTTATTTTTGGTTACTAATTGAAAATTTTATTTATATTTTTATTTTTTGCCTTATTATATCTGTATTGTGAGTTAGTTTTTTTTGGCCTTTGTTTTAGTTATTTGGGCCTTTGAATTGTTTGTGTTATGTTGCCTTCTGTGGGTTCTGGCGGCTTACGTGGGGATTTTGGCGGGTAGTGGGGCGGGGAATACGGTTGAGGGTTATGGGAGACCCACCTGGTCGATGGGGCGGTGATAGTTCATATTGTTCCCCGCCGGGCCGGTGGGGATGGGATAAAAGAAATATCCGCCGCGGGGATGGGTACGGGGATGGGGATTCCATAAGTAGGTGGGATGGATAGGAATTGCAATATCCGTTCCCGCCCCGCCCGTTTGCATCCTACTTATATCTTATTGTTTTATTAATTAATCAATTTAATTAATTAATAATTGTGTTAGTGTTTGACAAAATAATGAAAAGAAACAAGCACGAGTTGATCCTGTTAGTTGGGTCGAACCAAATTCCGCCTTCATAAAACGATTTCACACTAGGACTAGAGATACGTACTTGTCTGATCGTACATATACTCCGGTAGTCGTCTCCTTTGAGTAGGGGACTTCTGGGCAACATCCATTCTCCCTTTAATTTGACCGACATTCTGACTTCATTTTTACATGTACGTAACAAATATTAACTTATACCCACATTTACTATTATAGCCATGATAGGATTTCCGCACTCCAATTTAATGGTCGATCGCTTTTTCGACCTTTAAAAAATTCCGACCGCGAAAGCGGTATATTTCCCTAGATGAGATCTGTGCAATATTTATATACATACTAATTTGTTATTCAAAAAGAATTTTATCTTAAGTTAAGTTCTTGAGATCAATTAGCTAACTGTGTGACAAATATTATATTGTAACACTATACTTAGTGAGCCTCGCTGAGTGAACAATAACTTGGAGAAATAATGATGAGAATTGTGAAAGATTAAAGAGGAAATAAGTTCTCCTAACTATCTCTATAATCTACTACTTTCTGGCTGGCGCTAGCTAAAAACCTGGGTGCGTGTAGCGCTTGTACTGTGTGCAGAGTAGAGCGCTCCATGACATCAAACCAGTTGACATTTCTGACTTTTGATTGGGTGATGTATGTAAAAGGGTCAACTGTGTTTGTGTTGGAGTTAAAAACTCCATATATTTGTTTCAAGAATTTGACTGGGAAGTTTGAACCAATTTTTGTTATATTATAAGGGAAGTGTCACTATTAGTGTTTTGAAGACTAGTGTGTGGGCTAGGCTTGGGCATTCCCACGCGCGTGCCGCGTCGTCCGGTCGTTGCACGTGACACGTGCGCGGTTGGCCCGTTAACTCCCTTTATATTTTTGGTCAAACACTTCTTTGTTTATTGTAACGTATAATTGATTTTCTTTCCGTTACAAATTGATTACGGATTATTTGCTGCCTGATTTTTTGCCTCAATATCTTCCTCTAATAACTAATTTTACCGTTTTGCCTAATACCTATATATTGTCCTCTCTCGGTTTCATTGCAAACACCAAAAAATCGTGCTTCACAAATTCAAACACTCTCTTTGTTTTCTTCTTGGGCATATTTCAATCCTGTTCTCATCGGTTTTTTTTTGCAGTACACCATTAAGTCGGCGAGTCTGTAATCTGGGGTCGTTGTCGTGAGCCGTGTTGTACGAGTACGGGGCAAATTCGACTTTATGACAGTGATTCGATCACGCCACACAATTCGATAAGTTTGTTCTTTGTATTTACTGCCTTATTCCAACAGTTTGTACATTTACATTTTCATTCTCAGAAGGCGAAATTACACCTACTCCTCTTCTATTACAACTAACAGACGAAGTACTCGACAAACATGCCACTAATATTTGAGAATTTTAGTTGAAACTAGTCCTCCACCTTGTTAGCAGAGAGCAATTGCTGTTATATACTCAATTTCTTCTGCAACATCTCATAGATCTGTCTGCGCTCCTCCAAGCACCGATTGCAAGAAATCCACAGCTTCATAGTGTCTATCTCAATGCTGCTTACTCCCTCCTTCGGAGAGGATCCACTGCATCCATTCAACCGCTCCTCCGTCACAAGCCTCTTCACAACATTGCCAGGTTCACGTCATCGCTTCTCGATTGAAGTCAATGGCCTCTGTTGATGTCAGAAGCTCCAACAACACGATCCCAAAGCTGTTACACGTCGCTCTTATCTGTCAACTGTAGTTCCTGAGTACTCTGGGTCCAAGTAACCCAGGGTGCCCTGTGCAACCGTTCGATATGTGGCTCATGTCTGTTTCAGCCAGCCTGATAACCGAATCAGAGACCTTGGCATCAACTTTCTCGTCTAGCAAAATGTTGGGAGACTTGACATCCCTTTGATATATAGGAGGACTAGCCGAGAAGTGAAGTATGCAAGTGCCTCAGCAGTACGATACGCAACACTCAACGGTGAGACCAAGAAAGACGACTGTAACCACCTTGTTTTATGCCGTACAAGTGATCATAGAGCGTGCCATTAGGGATGTACTCGACACCATTAGGCTGCTCGAGCTCAACGCAACACCGAGCAAACGAACAAGACTCCGATGGTTAACTTGACACAGGATTCGTACTTCATCAAGATCTGATCGATTCCTTGGCATTGCATACCTTAGCACACTTGACAGCAACGAGTGTGCCGTCAAAAGGGTGCCTTGTAAACGTCGCCGTAACCACTGAGCCTAAGAGCGGTCTCTGGAGAGTGTTGGTTGCCTTTTTGATCTCTTTTCCACTGAAGATCTTGGAAGTTCTTCCACTTCCGAGTTGAGGATTCTTTCTCGCTCCTTCTTAAGCGCGCTTGGGCTTCTTTTTTTTTGCGTTGTGCGTTGTAATACATCAAGCTATGGTGGCAACGATCAGTGCACCTCTATCCCTGACACAGCCCTACAAAATGTATCTCTTTCATGTCAAACAACTGAATTACAAAACGTATCACATTCGCTATTGTCTAACACTTCAACATCATCATTCAATATAGACTTAATGACCAAAATGTTATTCCATAACTTAATATTATTAGCAAGTTCATCTTCCATCAGTCACTATGATCAAAAATCTCATGCTAAAGATGATTCAAACTGATATTAGAGATAACATATTTCCGAGGTCTCAATTATCAGTTTAATTTTTTGGTTCAGATGATCCTTAACACAACATACTAAGTATCCGTAAATAATATCCGTGATTCAACCTATGCTAGACGATGTTATTAGAAGCCAAATGGTTGCATCTTTAGCATAAGGACATGTATGGCATAGTCACTATACAACCAGATAATTAATCCACCACCAATACAATATTACATCGAGTCGTATTTCACTATCATTTACCTATGAATTGAAGTATAGTCTATAATACTCGTACTTATTATTAGTGGTTTGTAGTTTATCCGTGATATTGACGAATTTTGTTTCTAGATGGTGGCACTGAAGCATTATCAGGCGATTGTTGTTACATCAAGGGATTATTTTAAAGTGGAATCATTGAAGGTTTGAATTGGATGGTCTCAAGAAACAATAATAGTCAAATAAGTTGCTAGAAGATTTAATTGTAAATTCACAGACTCACAGTACACATGTAACAGTGGTTTCAATCAATTTACTTCTTGCTTGCTTATAATCAAAATCATTTGGTGCTATTACCAAGGATTATTAAATAAACTTAAAGTATTATTTGACTTCCCAATTATTATGTAATAATCTTCGTATTACAAGACGAATGAAGTTAATCTTAAACATGATGGGAGTTCTGTAATTTTATGTTATCCTTCAACAAGTCTTAAATGATGGCAACATTATTATATTATCAACTCCGTTATTGAAAATGAGTTGAATCGAGTTTAATAAACATACTAGTCAAATAAGCTTTACATTATACCTGCTATTAAGGCAGCGCCTTATTCGACTGTCACACCCTCTGAGTCGTCACAACACCTATCTGCAATAATTTAAACCAAATTCATATTAATTCACCATCATTCCATGATTCCTAAATAAACCTGTAAAATAACCTGAATATTATGTGCTACATTCTACATGGTATGCAATAACTATCATGTGTCGTACCTTACCATTTTAAAAGGTCGCTTAAACATTAGTCAATGCATCAACTAGTGAAATAGTTCATTCTAATTTATGAACACGCTATCGTGATGTATTGTGTCATGTCATATATTGAAAGGTAATACCCATGAGTCACGACGTGGTATTTAATTTAATTAGATAATATAACAGGAGAGAAAGGACACTTACTATCACACATATATCACGAACGCCCGTCCCAGTGAAGTCCAGAGTTGCAAAAACACCTACTGACTCCACAGAGATTAATCAGCCCTACACGTGCATTCCCACCATCAACGGCGCAATCCCCTGATTCCTACAAACAGGCTCCTGAGGGAGCACCCACTGGATCATCAACCCAGTGTGGCCCCACTCACTCACGGGCAAACTCGGGGGTCCAACCCAACAAAACTACTGTAAGCCGACACCCGCTTCCCTGACCGAATCGAGTACGACGTCGTCCCGCCCCCTGCTTGAAACGTGCAGCATATAGGGGAGCTCCGGCACGCTGCAGCGTCACGCGTGGATTGACGTACACGTGGCAGAGACTGTCGGAAGAACATTAAGTGGGACCGCAGGAAGTTTGCGAGCAGTTGAGGAACATGACAGTGTGTGTCCCCGTGACGTTAAACGGGACGTTTGGTTTGAGCTGGACGCCTTGGTGGTGATGTCGGAATGTGATGCAGGTGTTTGGAGGAAAGGCGAGGCTGATCACTAGCCGTTGATTCGCCGGGTGATTGTGGATTTGGGTAGGTGTTGTTCGACGTGGGGAACAACAGTGTTGTGTTGCTTGTGCCATTGGATCGTGTAGTCTGACTACCGCCGTGGGACGTGCTAAGGGTAGGGCACAGTGTGTTCGCCGCATGGATTCTCGGGAGATGATGCGGATGTTGCGACGGATGCAAGCAGAGCCACCGTAGGAGGTGGTGGAGTTGGAGGTGCATTATTTTGGGGAGGATTTATTGATGAATAAGCCAATGAGGTTGTGTTAGTTTAGGATAGGACTAGATGATAGTGGGAATAATGAAAATGGTTGCATGTTGTATGTTGATATATAATACTGGTAATTATGTTGGTACAGCTGTGTTTTCTTTGAATTGACTTTAAAGGTTGAAATCTTACCAACATTGTTCATTAAATGTTTGAAGTTTTGTGAGTACTATTAAATATGAAATCAATATTGACTACAATCTTGTGATTGGATTTTTATTAATATTATATGTTAGTATGCGCAAGTTGAAGAAGTATCTGAGGTCAAATAAGCAGCAAACATCGTATAACAGCATACTTCATATGGATTCAACAGTGGATCCACAATCCATCGAGATAAGTTTGACCCAAGAGAGAAAACACAAACAATCAACATCGGCTGAGATAATCACATATACTTGCACCGTTGACTTTATTTCTCAATAATTGTTTCATTTTTAACACTAATTTTTCTTCATAAAATAAGTTAATGTAGTATTTGAATAAACAATTGATAATAATATGGATATGTTTTTCGTATGTATAAATGATACAACAAAACATAAAATCATATTTTCATGAGTTTGAACTATTCACAAATGAAATTCTCAAAAAAAAATTAACTACAGAGAAATATCTTTTCACTTGTTCTTATATCTAGATCATGTAAATTTCTTTTTGCAAAAGGATTACAATAAACAAGAAATAAATTTATACTCCGTACATGGAATATTACAAATAATAAGAGGTTAAATGAATCTCTCAACTTCAGAGACTATATACTCCATGGATTAGACTCAGAGCGTTACTAAAATCATAATGCAATTTCATTGACTCAAAGTCTGACTAATGTTTAAATTATTATAGTACATTGCATCACACATTTTTTAAATTTATACTGATCAATCTGAAATTTTTTTGAAGATCAAGTTTTGATATATTAAGGGGCATAATTCCATGTCATAATGAACAACACTTCTGAGTAAGAACTAAGAAACAAATGTTTGAACTCAGACTAGTTCATATGCAACATCTCGATTCGATTTCTAGTAATCACAAGGCAACCCGGCCAATCTTAGACTCATCACTCATAATATTGACCCAGACATCTGAGACATGTAATTGGCTATCAACAACTTCATTTTGAACACAATGCTTTCCCAAGATACAGTACATGACTTCATGCTATGTAAGATAATTACATTAACTGACATGACAAAGCAACAATGTTATCTATTTAAAAATTCTTGACACAATAATCCCTTGCCTGATTACAATGGTTTTCAGTGAGTTCGGACACACGAGGAACCCGTGCGCAGGATGGCCCAAATTATAGTGCTACTTATCGGAAAAGCAGGAGACTGGAGCTAACATCAAAACTAACCTTGAAAGAATCATCACCATGCCACAAACTGTTAACAAGCCCGCCCTATTGCTTCCCTATTTACATAATTCCATACAATCATAGATTCATATCCATACCCCACACAATCGCTTCAAGTCGTAACCTACAAATAATGGCCACTGCTTTCTACCATTCCCACTTCAGGTAGGAGACTCTGCTAGTAAGAGAGTATGCACCAACCACACGCCACATTTTTTGCCACACAACCGTCGATCTTCCTTGCGCTGGTATGTTGCGATCAATCACATCGCTAAAGACCAAGCTACAAAAGTAAACCAGAGGTTTAGATATTAGTCAATAACCAATGGCAGTCAAACTCCTGTGGTAAGCCACAGTCAATTATTATCTACCTGCCATTTTGTTCCACCCCAGCAGAACACTTTTCCATCACCTGCATAAAAGAAGCTTACATCAGCAAAAATTGCTATACACGATTCGAAGTATATGATGTTACCACAAAAATCTATGTAACTCAAGTATTATAGTGGAAGACAATTTGATCGACCATTGATGAATTGCAAAATAGCGCATGTGTTATGTGGCAGTAGAGGGTGAAGATAATAGGCATCACTTTATATATACCTGTAACTATGGCACTATGACGAGCACCACAAGACACAATTGTTGCCATTAACATTTTCTATTGCTTGGTGCATCCAATAGCCTCGGGAGAGTCTGAAGACAAAAGTATCAATTTCAAGCTTGGGGAAAAAATGATGCAAATATTACAGGTAAAACATCCTCCAGAGGCGTAGAAACTACAAAAACATGGACAATGCATACACTGAGTATCATTCTTAAATAAGCATTACCTCTGCTGGTCAGAACCAGTTCCTAGCTGCCCAAACTGATTTCCTCCAAAGGCATATACAGCACCACTCAGCAGATATGCAGAAGTATGCCATAAGCCTGCGGAAAACTGCCTCAATTCGAATTCCAAGCAAGGAAGTGACGCAAGTAGGGGCTAAGCACATCATCAGTGGCTCCTTGCCCACACTGCACAGCAGTCATAACTTGTCAAAAAACATTCTCATATGAAGTAGTCAATCAAACCATTGACTTCAATCTAACAACAAATAACATGTAAAGCATTAAAGTTAGAAGAAAATAATCATCTGATCCCTTGCAGAGTGTCCTTCATCTTGAACTTTTGCTTTATTCTCAACATTTCTATTTACCTACAGAGCCATAACAAATGAAAGTTTATGCAACGGATTGTCAGAAGAAAAACATATCATTACCACTTTTTTAAAATATTATATTTTAATGTTTTTTGTTCAACAACACTACATGTTCATTTAAACTTGAGATCTGTTAGATGAATCTTAACTAGAGAAACAAAATGAAGCAACAAGTATGAATGCAAAAAAAATCAACAATCTCATTGACAGTGTCTACTACATTTTGAACAAAGAACAATCAATGAATCACTGCATGCGATACTATTAGAGGTTTCAAAGAAGCTGTCGACTTTCCCTCTTATTTTTCTCTCCAAGTCCATTAGTAAACCACTTAACTCAACTTCATTAGCTTCATTGGTTTGGACAAATAAAATTCAAATGAAAATGTTCTCCAAAGGGGAAATACAATGGGAAACTAGTTTTCATTTGTTTAGTTTCGTGTTAAAGTAGGTGGTGGATTACAAGAGAACGAATATAAACGGAGAGGAAAGGAAGGATGAATTGAGAAAAGGGATGCATTCTTTGATAGAGGAAAATGACTTTCAACTTTGTCTTGAGAAACTATTTTCATCTCTTTAAACCAAACAAAAAATCTCACAGGAAAATGCTATCCTCCAAACAACACATAGCCCACATAAAAAGACTTGGATTAATATGAGAATGATTAAGTTATATTTGTGGTAAAGCCAGACCATCCTCAAAAAGATGTACCATAATTTTTTGCATCAGAGAAGAAACAGGGAAGTATATACCTACATAATAGGCTAATATTTTAAACTAAATGATATGTAGTGCTCCAAACCCAAATTCATAAACTTGTAAAAAATCATCACAATACAGTTCAGTCCAATGCATTTCTCTGAATTGCATTAACAATTTGCTCCATTTAGAATAGACATAACTCTTTATCCAAAAAATAATAGACCGTACTAATCTGTTTATCTCATTTGAACATTATATTACACCATGTTGGCGCATATGCTGTAGCTTCTACTTCTAATAGTGTAAACTATCACATATCTCTTTCTTTTCCCTAAAACTATATTTCTTCTACAATGTTGCTTATCAGTGTACTATAAAGCAACAAACCTGACAACTAATAAAAGGCATGTCCTGTTGTGCCGCTTTCAGAAAACTATAAAACGTTTAGTAACGTCTAATACAAGCAATCCGCTGTAGACACCACTATCAATCGCCTGCAAAAGAATTACGATATCTCTAGCAGCATCTTTTAAAAGATGAACCTTTAATCTAAGAAAACAACCAAACATCATATCAAGATAATCAGCAGCATTAGCTACAGCAAGCTAGGAATATCGTAAATGCAGGGGTAAAACCGTTATCTCACATACCTGTCCATGAGGCCCCAACCAAAAGCTAGAAGTGCTCCAGCATCTATCAATCAACCAAATACACATTCAGTACAAGCATCAAATAATTAAATAAACATGGACCTCTCACACCTGACAGTTAACCAGAAAGTTCCAGCACTAGTTATACAGTAAGTAGGACAATGGCATGATTCTACTACGATATGATCATTTTGATATCCATAAGGCCCTCATTGTATGATTTGCATCGACAATTTGTACTGATAAAGTGTATAATGAAAAGTAATGTGACAATGTGATCCTTAGTCCTTACCTGTTATTGCTGCACTGTGTCGACCTCCACAGGCAATACCCTTGATGTATGTCCCTGGATTCTGAATCCATGGCTGTCTGAGCCAAGTACTTTGGAGAAATCCTGAATGTCTGTCTTCCTATAATTAGACTCTATACACGGTACAGGTGTGGTGGATGAACCATGCGTATCCTCGACCAAACCTAATTGTCCTTCACCCATATCCCAACCCACACTTGTCCTACTCTGAAGCTTCAGGGAAAATGAAACCCATCAGCAATCTCATTACATAGCAGTATAGCACATAAACTACAATCCATAACTATGATAAACATAAGTTGGATTACATATCAATTTGTGCTTCTTGATTCAACAATTCAAACAATCCAAGTAAATTTTATGCTTTATGTTACTAGATGAGGGTTATGCCTGTCAGATTGGGTACATGTCAAGTACCACACTAGAGCACAAATTCAGAACAGGACCTCGCTTAGAAATATACACTGGTGTGGGGAATCGGGGCAGATGCTATGAAAAGAGTTCTTTGTATAAAACAAATTTCTAAAATAATGTTGTTCACTACACTATGTTTGGATAACATATAAGGAAGGAAATGAAGGGAAGGGAAAGGAGGGAGAGCAACTCCCTTGTTTGATAAACATGTTGGGAGGGAAGGGAGGAGGGGATCATTTTCCCCCTCCTTTAATAAGACAATCCCTTCAAAATTGGAGGAATTTGGAGGGAAAAATGGAGATAATCATTTCCTCCACCCCTTCCCTTCCTCCTATTTCTCCCCTCCCTTTCCCTTCAAATTGTTATCCAAACACGGCCTTAATAATGAAATAGACACACGATTACAATGCATTGCTTACTCTGTGACATCACTCATGCAACTTTTTTTAGGTTATACAAATTCTAGATATTAATTGGTGATACACAATTTTAATGTCGAGTAAGAATTCTTTCCACTGTTGCAGTGTCAAGTGTCATACAGGTCAAAAGAGAAACGAATTGTTGTAATAAAATAATATGTAAAGCCGAATCATGACAGCACTCTGCTGGTCAGAAAATTTACCTGACAAATAGAGTATGCCTGCCCCCGGCAGCAACAGTAGATATCCTTACTCCAGGGCAAGAGTCACTAAACAGGGCAATGCTGAAAGAGTTTCATCGCTAGCTGTCGAAGCTTTCAGCAGCTTGCTTAGCTGATGAAACCCGTCTTCGCTTCGCACTTTCTTTCTCCTCCTTACTATCCCCGGAGTTGCTGGCCACTACACTAGAAGTTTTTGACCCTCGAGAACTAACTGCCAAAAGAATCTTATCAAGCAAGACTAAAAGCTTTACCAGCAAAAGAGAGTAGAGTACTTTTCTTAGCATAAGAAAATTTAACCACAGTAACTACCTTGTTCGTGTAAAATAGGCGTTGTTTTATCAAGTGGATCCTTCTCTGAGCTTCCTCCGGGAGGAGAATCCCAAAACCTTTCCAGAGGAACACACTCTTCCATCCCAAGTATAAACTTCTCCTCTGTCTGTTTATAGCGTGCCAAAACTTTAATCAAAAAGATTCAATGAGCGGAATGTGACACGACAGACAATGCAATCAAATAGTAATACCTGTAACTGAGACACAATGTGCCAACAGCACTGCCCTTACAATGGGAGCTTCAGTAGGTACTGGAAATGGCTCTGGTGTTTCTCTTAAAAAATACAAATGACACCATTTGATTATTTCAAACACTAGTTTAACCCTTGCAAATTTTTTACAAGAAATGTATTTAGGCCATTAAAACTGCGAATTACCCCATGTTTCCCAAGAAGTCACATAGCTTTGCCCTAAATCTCAGTAGAACCCAGCTAATCAGCTTTCCAGTATCTGATTCAAAACACAATTAACAGTCAGAATGCACTTACTGTTACTCCTGTCAACCAATTGGCAAACACAAATAGGATTCACATTTTTTAGAATTCAATAAGATTATAACATCAAATCTTCAAACAATATCACAATCCAAAGCTATGTGACCTCAAATTTGACCAAGCACAAAAGTCCTCTCACTAGTCAATCCAATTATTAAGAACCTTCAATGACTAATTCATACAAAAATTTCACAGCTTAGTAGGATCAAAATATCAAATCAATCTGACTTATCTTACAGCAGCACATTTTACATCTACTTTTCCAAATTACCAATTTCAACTGACCAAAGTAGTTCATTGATCAATCAAACAACCAACTAGCTAATCTAATCATATCCAGAATCCACAAAACCAGCCAATTTCCGAAATCCAAATCCAAAATCAGCTTCAAAATCCTAACTTTACCAATAATTTCACATCAAAGCACCCAAAACAACAAACTCATCAAATCAAATAAAAAAAAAAAGTCATATAAAAAAATGGAGAGAGAACGAGCCACCAGAAAGGGCCATGGCAAACCACAACCACCACCACAAAATCCTTCCAGAAAGTTCCAATCGACTGCGGAAGCTTCACCATTATCGGTGTTTGCAACGGCGTTCGTTGCGCAATGCTCCTGGCAAATACCCCACATATATACTCTTCTTTCTCTGTTCCGCCATTTCCATTTCCATTTGCACCTCACTTTCTCCTCCTTCTCCTTCTCCACCATTCATCAACTTCCTTCTTATTCTTCCCTCTCACAAAAGACCTTTGATGAGAGAGAAACTGAAGTTAATCCCAGAAAATTAAGACCTGAATAAAATCAAACCCCGATAAAAAAAATAAAAATGAGACGAAAACAACAAGCAAGCAAAACCAGAGAAAGATGACTTTAATTGTGGTGGGTTATTACAAAAACCCAAAACGAGAAAAGATTGAATTTTTAGGAGAGAAAAATATTAATGCAGTGAAGAAGAAAGAGGGAAAATAATTAAAGTGAGAAAAATAAGAGCCCTAATTTTTAGAGAAATTGGGGAGTGAGGTGGGCAATTAAAAGAAGGCGTATCATTATCAAGAAACCTGGTTGCCACGTCGGATAGTGATGTGGAATATTAGTACACGTGGAAGAATCAGAGCCGCTAGTTGCTCGGTGAATGATGCCAGGAAGTTCCCAGAGTCTTCGGAAGAGTTGGTGAGGAGATTCTCAGTAATTTACTTCTTGACTAGCGTGTTTTAGCTTGTGATCTTGAACCGTGTAGTGATCATGAGGTGATCCCAATCATTAATTTTTGCTTATGTGCTTTTTGTTGTGGAAACTTTGAATTTGACCATCTTTAAATAATTTCAGTGGGTTGAAATTCTGAATTATTCATTGGATAGCTGGAGTGGTCGACAGTGTTCAACCATCACCATTTTGTATGGGAAAATACTTGGACAACTATATTAATATGATTGATACCCTCTATTTTTATTACCCATCCATGGGGTATATACTGCGTTTTTCTGGTACATTAACTGCCCACGATTTGGCATTTTAATCTTTATTTTATGTCAAAGTTTGAAATGATACTATTACATGAAGTACTTTTTCACGGTATTTATAAAAATGAAATTTAACCATTAATTACTCAAATTGTATATTTAGAAATAGGAAAAGGCTTTAGGGTTGCAATAATAAGTTAAAAATGAAAAATATATTTTCCGTTTTTTATTAATTGTTTCCTTTATTTGAAATATTTTCAAATTAATGTTCCAAATCAATTTAATTTTTTTCCAATGAATAATTGATTTTTTTAAAAAAAGTTACCCATCTATTGTAGGTGGGCATAAAATGATCGTTTATTACATTGATTAGTGCGTAGTTTGTCTAAATTTACAGCTTATTTCATTTTAATTACAGAGTATATATATTTATCTCTTATTATGCAGTCCAGTACATTTGCATAACCCGCGATTATAAAAGATTATTATTAATTAATTAAACTACTATATTACTCATTTAAACGAATCTACGGAGTAACAAAATTTTACTCGTTTCGGACTATTTTAAAATATATTAAATTGCAAAAAAAACAAAAGAATGAGATGAATTGAGTTATTTTTAAAATAATATTATATAAAATGAACAAAAGCTGAGCTATTTTTATTGATATTATACGAGTACAACAATCATAAAATATAATTGTTTTTTAAAGAAAAGAATAATTTTTTGATAAATCATAAGTTAAAGACACGAGTAAATCAAAACAAATACTCCATATGTTGAAATTATTATTTAAACTACTAGTTTTTTTTACCCTCGCGAAGCATGGGTGACCTTCTTAATTAGCAAAATTTTATCTTTTGTATAACTTTATAATTTAGAAATATCGAATACAATGACAATATAAAAAAAATGGCAACGACCAAATGTGAGAAAACTAATAAGGAAAACAAATGATTTTAAGAGATAACTAGTATATCTGCTCGGGCGTTGCCCCGAGCGTTACTTTTATATTTTTCTTAATTGATATGTATTTTTTCTCTACTATTGTGAAACTAAAATAAACATATGTATGTATGAAAATAATATATAATAATAATATGTACAATAATGAAAATAACCACTAATAAATATGGGTTTTAATTGATGTGACAATTAACTTAAAAAGACATATATACTTTTTAAAGCGACACATGTCACTTTTTTGCTTAGAGAGCGCCACATGGCGCCTTTTAGTTGAAAGGCACGACTTTTAATAATATTTGTAGATAGATTGATTTTGTTTTGAATTTAGACTTTCTTTGAAATACTAAGTGTACAAATATAAATATAGTTTGAATTAAAGTTAGTGGTTTAGAAGCCGTAAAGATGAAAATGATAATAAGGAATATGAAGGGAAAAAACTTATACTGTAAATATTAATGAAAGCGCGCAATTAATAGTTTATGGGTTGAAGACTTGAAAAAATTATGAAAGATAATAAAAATGCTTATAAAACAAAAGGTTGAAATTAGGAGGAATCAATGAATCATTGAAGAATATGTGTCATTGGGAAGAAAAGTTATGATTTGTCATTGTGAAGAGAAAAGAGTAATTTGAGAGAAGAGTGATTTGCCAAGTGTAAAATATATATGTGTTTATTAATGGGAAAGTTTTAATATACTCCGTATTAGGTATAAATTATATATGTGTACATATATATTGATGTATCTAGAATTCTTTTATTGTATGGGTGTTTGAAATACAATGGTGTCCGATACTAATATGTCAACCAAACTGAATGTGTCGACTTAAATTAGATACAATAGGTGGGGCCGTGGGGAGTGATACACATACAATGATACAAATTATAGAGCCTTGTATCAGTTGTATTGGGTCCCAAAAAACAACACCAATATAAATTGAACACACCATGCATCATCATAAAATTTAAAAGGATAAGAGAAATTGGGAGGGAAATGAAATTTCTCATATAGTTTTGACACAAAAAATGTAGGGATAAACTTATCTTACTTTATAAGTTATTAAATGGACGTCCGAGTATAACTAACGCCCCGGTGAACAAAATTCTCTGCATCTTGCGTGCTTATAACAACCAAGTTGTCTTTAATGTTTTAATTATTTTATATATATTGTTATATTCCATATTTTAAGCTATTTCTGATTAAACTAAATAGTGTCAATGAATTAAGTCCACATATTTTTATTATTGTAAGGAATAAGTTAGTGTACAAACCAATAAATTGTCATAAATGTATTATAAATTTTTAAAAATGGTTGTGATCCTAAAAACTAATCTTTCACAATTCAGCAGATTTACCAATTTTGATTTATTTTTAAAAAAAAATAGCAAAACGAGTTGGAACTTAAAATTCACAAGATTAATTTGCTAATCACGTAAACATAAAATAGACTAATAATTTTGCCAAAAACAGTAAGGTAAAATTTATTAACTTAAAACATATAGAACTCAATACAAAAAACTATAAAACCATTTTCTCACTATTATTAATAAATCATCACATGTTACATAGTAATTATAAATCATTTCATAATACAACTGTATACTACTATAAGAAGATGAATTCTTTGTAAGAACTTGTGAGATAGAAGAAATTCTAATTATTGATGTAATGAGCCAAAAGTTAAGTATGTTTTTTACTGAATAAATTTACGAACTAGTCGTTTTTTCTCGCGGATCGAGTGTAAATATGCATAATGATCTTTATTGCTAATTTTTCAAAAGATTATATGATACTAGTTTTCTGAACGTGAGAAGGAGAATGGATTAAAGAATGTCGTAAATGTATTATACGCAATGTAGAAGCTGAAACAATCATAATAGGCCCATCGTCGGATGAGGCGCCGATGAATGGAACGAATATCATATAAGTGGTGGTCATCTCTGTAACTTCATCACTAGTCAATTGATATACTCTATAGGATATCTTTAGTATCAATTATAGCTATAACACCGCACTTTACTAGGAAAAGCTATACGTTTATTAATGTTTTTATTATATCCTTATCTTTTTATATTTTTTTTCTCCGTCCACTACTCTCTAATCTTAAACCGGTAGATACGGGAGTAAAAACCTTTATCCCACAATTTTTGAAACTCATTTTTAATAAAATATATCTTTTCAGAGTTAATTATGCAAATTAAAATAACGTAAGAAAAATAGAATGAGATTGAAATTACTATGCAATATTTTATTTATTTAAGAAGAATGACATATTACAAATAAATGAGAGAACACGCAAAAATGCTTAAAGAATAGCATTATTTTTTGTAATCTTCGAATAATATTTTAAATACGCAGTTACATATAAGAAAAAAAATTAACATAATCATAAAAAAATGGACGAATTGACTTAGTTTAAGACGAAAGAAATTTTAGTTTCGATATATTCTGGGTAAGATAATCTAAAAATAGGGTATATGAGGAGACGGAGCAGGGAGTAAAGATGAGTTCAACAAATACCTCTATATATGACCTTTATAACCTTAATTCCAATGTTGAAATTATTATTATTTAAGAAACTCTACTAGTAAATTTTTTTTTGTGATATATGCCCGCTCGCTTAAAAAACTACCCTTGCATTACTGTAGTTAATAGCATGGGATAGGAATTTAAAATCTGAAAGTTTAATCATTATTATAGATGTGACCTATAAATATAGCTATACATTTATCTTTGTATAAAACGTTAATATCAATATGACATCTTATAGGTAAATATCAGACCAAAGTAACTAATTGGAACATATGAAAAAATAATAATAGGTTAAAATATGAGCAACGGATAACTCTAAATTGGAAGTATAACATGTTACAATAAGGATATGAATCTAAATACAATATTATCTTAATAATAGCATGTACTAGAATAGTAATAAATATTTGTATTTGCTAATTCTGCAGTTTATAGAACATTTAAATTTAATACATTCTATATAATCATTTTTAAATGAAATATAATTTTTATACGAGTCAGCGACCGCATCGCGTGCACATAAAAACTAGTAAAATCTAGAGTGGAAGGGGAGAGGTAATTATTCGTTGACGTTAAGAGAATTTTGAAGGAAATGTTAAGTGAGTTTTACTCCTTTTCCTTTTGAGGCCTCACCAAATCTGGCAAAGGAATCATCATTTCATATTGTGGATAAACGTGTCAGCCAAAAGTACATACTATACTACGTATATCTTATCAGACATACACAGACATCAAAAAATAAAGAATACCGACATCTTTCAAAAATTAAATTAATCTAAGGGTTTTCTTAATATGGTAGCCCTGTGTTTTTAGAATTCTATTGGTAGCCATGATAATTTTTTTTATCTAAGTTATGGGTCCATATGAACCCTCGTAAGCAGCTCAGAATAACTGAAAATCTATTCATATTTCTAATTTCTTAATTTCTACAATAATCTCTGGATCTAACTTTAAAATTACTTATATTCTACTAATCCTAATATTCCGCTATTAAACACAAAACCCAATAAATTATATATTAAATACCCATAATGTATGTATATTATTATAAATATTAATCACCTAAATAATTCTAGTAAACACAAATAATCCCTGAAAGCCTCTACAATCAACTTCAAATATCTTCATTCAAACGGTTTCTACATCTGGACCAGGGCTGACTTATAAAGACCATAATATACTTTTTTAAGCGATGGCACACAACGCCTCCACATGTGCACTCGCTATGTTCCATACATCGCCTCTCCTAGAGAGCTCGGCGCATCACATGGCGCCTTCGTAGTTGAAGGCTACCGACTTTTAACTAAATATTTGTAAAAAGATAGATTGATTTTGTTTGAATTTAGACTTCACCTCTTTCTTGAAATCGGCTGCAAGTGTAAAAATCCTCACAATATATAATATAGTTTGATTAAAGTTAGTCTGTATTTAGGAAGCCTCACTCCGTAAAATGAAAATGATAATCTCATAGAGCAGATTAAACTCGACAACGGGGACAAATTATCACCCTTGCGCTAAATCGCGATTACAATACCAGAATGCAGGCGACACACCTTTATACAATTTATGGGTTGAAGAACTTGAAAAATTATGGAAAGATAATAAAACAATGTTATCAAAAAGGTTAATTAGGAGGAATATGAATATTGAAGAATATGTGTCATTGGCAAAAGCAAAACGATTTATGGACTTTGCGAACCTATTTGATTCGAAGAAGAAAAGAGTAATTTGCGAGAACTTACGAATGGATATTGCCCAAGTGTCACTATTATACCCTGTGCTTTATTAATGCGATGTTGTAATCATACCTCCGTATTAGGTATAAGGCCCACCACCTAAATTACTACAATGTGTAATATATATGATGTATTAGAATTCCCTTCATTTATTGTATGGTGTCTTGAACATAAAAGGAGTAAGTCCGCCACAACCTTGACCAATCTCAAATTGGTCAACCCAAATGAATGTGTCGACTTAAATTAGAATACAATGGGTGGGGTGTGGGGATGATACCACATACAATATAAAATTATAGAGCTTGTATCATTGTTTGGCGTCAAAAACAACAACCATATATAACATTGAACCACACATGCCATATATAAATTAAAAGATAAAGAAATTGGGAGGAATGAAAATAAATTAAATGGAGTTAGACTCATTGTCTGTATAAAATAAGTTAATACTCAAATTGTATATGGACTACTAGAAATTGAAAGGACTCCATAATTTCATCATATTTATATGTATGTCTTTTTCCGATAGGGTCATTTAAGGCGATACGTTAATGAGAGAAAGCACAATACAAGCTACAAAATCGCTGTCTATTCTTTTCATTTTCTTCCAAGTGAAAAACTACATCAAATAGACGTCGTAAAAATCACCAACTGCAACAATAATCGTTATTGAAAACCAAATGGTCCGAAACGCGAGTGGTACGGCGAGAATCTGGGTGATTTGCAACGATCGAATAACTATGTTATGAGAATAGGGGTGAATTAAGTTTGCGAAATAATGGGAGGTTTGATAAGTTAAAAACCAAAGAACTAGTATGTGGGTAGAAATTAAGTTGGGTCGGTAATTTTTGCGAATTCGTTGCGATAATGTGGGTTAATATTGCATAATTTAAGAGTGGAGCAGTATTATTGTATGGGTGGTAAAGTCTCGAATCAAAAATTGAGTTCATGATGGTGTTGGTAAAGGCTTTTTCGAATTTTGGGGTAGCGCGACATTGAGCTAATTGTAAATTGGTCAGTTGGTAGTGTGCTGTGTTTTTTTTTTACTTCTAGTTGTCTGGAGGTTAATTGATCGGGAGTTTCGAATCGGTCATTATTTCATGCTTTGGTAGGCGGTGGTGCTTTGCAAATTTGGGTAATGTGCGAAGGAACGGGAGAAGGTATGGGTGAAGAATGAGGGAGGGCCTAGAAATTATACAAGGTAGGCCAGGGGAATATCAGACCCGGTAGGTATCATAAATCTCGTAGTGTGGGTAGGTGGGAGTGCGGTGGCAAGCTCTAGAAGGAACTAATGGAATTTTTACTTGAATAAGAGAGGGGGAGACCGAAACCTGTGGTGTGCGGATGACTGTGGGGTGGAAGTTGGGTAGGGAACAGCGGTCCTGGCCTTTATGGTAAAAAGAAACAACTAAAACAAACAACAGAAAACAAATAACAAATAAATAAATAAATAATATTTCTAATCTATTAAACCCCGCCATCTTCTCTTTTCAAACCACATATATCATCATTTCATCAAGCACCATTACCACCTCTTAGTCCTCTCCAGCACCCTCACCCAATCACAACCACAGTCACCCACCACAGCGTCCCCTGGCACCTACCGCCTCCGCCCTATCACACACACTACCTACCACAGTCGTTTCCCCTGCCACCGTCGGCCTCCTTTCACACCTCCTCCCTGCACATCCTCAAGCATCCACGCATGCAAATAATGACCATTCGAACTCCATCATCATCGCACAGCATACCACCATCACTCTCGCTCCATTCGACCCACACACGACCATCATGAAACTCAGATTCGAGACTCCCACTCATCATTTGCACCTATTTGCAACCCAATCCACGAATTCGCAAAAAAACCCACAATTTCTCCCTATTCGTAAACCCAATTCGCAACTTAATTCACCCTCTAATTCTCATATTCGTACGTGCAAAATCACCCAGATTCGCAACCTTCCGATTTGTTTTCGTTGCTGTGAATTTTGTTTGGTGGTTGTTTTGGTGGACACGATTTTGTTTTGTAGCTTGTATTGGGTGTGCGCGATGGTCAGGTTTGTGGGTTGTTTGTGCGATGGTGTGGTGGTGGCTCTGGTGGCAAGGGGGGAAGGGTTGAAGGTTCGATAGGTTGCGAGAGGGTTTGGGTTGTGTGGTGGCTGATGGTTTCGCGTGGGGCAGGTGATGGTGGTGGTGTTCGTGAGAGGAGGGAGGATGTGCGAGGGGAGGGCGGATGGCAGGGGAGTGTGGTGGCTGCTGGGAGGTTGTTGTGGCAGGCTTGGCGGGGATTGGATGAGAGAGAGGATGGTAGCAGGGGTGGTTTAATTAGGTGAATAATTATTTAGTTATTTTTTTGTTTTTAATTGAGGGTAGAATTAAGTAATTCAAGTAATTTTAGTGAGAATTAGATTAAATTGATTATGTTTCGTTATTCCTGTAAATTTATCGGCTATAACTTAGAATAAAAAAATAATGGCTACCAAATAGAATTCGTAAAAACACAGGGCTACATATGAAAACCTTAATTTAATTACTTTTTGAAAGGATGTGGTATTTTTATTTTTTGATGTTTTGAGTGTGCTGATAAGTTGATAATAGGTAGTATATGTTAGTATTTGGTGGGGCTGACACGTTATTCCACAATTGAAATATGATTCTTTGCCAGATTTGGTGAGGCTCAAAAGGGAAAGGAGTAAAACTCATTTGACATTTTCCTTCAAAATTCTTTTAACGATCAACGAAATATTACTCTCCCCTTCCATCTAGATGTACTAGTTTTTATGTGCAGGCTGATGCGCTTGCTTAGACGTATAAAAATTGTAATATTCATTAAAAATGATTATATAGAATGTATTAATTTAATGTTTATAACTAATTAGCAATACAATTTATTTGAATTGTAATTAGTTTGTAATATGTAACATGAAATTCAATATTATACATATGTTTTTCAATTCAATCTGGACTAATGTTCATTGATTTAGCTTTTGTACTAATTAAGTCACAATAAAATGAAATTTCGATTTTAAATTCTTATAATATAAAAGGGGTAGTTTAGGCACTTCAATTCAAAAAAAATTTAAAATTCATTAAGGTATAAAGGTCATTTAAGAGGGGGGACACGATCTTCCTCCCCTTCTTATATAGAGATATTCGCTAAATGGGCATCTTGTATGCTTGTAAGTTTCAATAATTTTTTTTTTTATAATTATTTATTGAGATCAAAATAGTTTTGATTCAGTCTCATGAGCACTTTTAAAATATGTAGTTATATATTTATTTTCTTACAATATTCAGATCTATAAGATGTTTAAGTTGTATCTCGGTAAATGTGGAAAAAAAAACAAACGTAGTAAGTGAAATTGAAATCATGATAATCA
>SNQN01002753.1:0-12724 GCA_008642245.1 Bassia scoparia | reverse complement strand
AAATTAAAGATTAATGGAATTAGGACTCATTGTCTGTAATCAAAATAAAGTTAATAACTCAAATGTATATGTGCTACATGAAAATTTACGAAAGACTCCATAATTCATATATTATTGTATAGTCTTTCCCGATAGGTCATTTAAAGGCGATACGTTATGTTTTTTTTTCTCTTCGTAAATCATATAGTGTGTAATCAAATAATATTGTTATTGCCATAGGACTAGATTAGAGGTTTGGCAAATAAAAAAAAGTGTGCTTTGATGTCGTATTTCATAATTTAATTTAAAGGGTTTTCTATATGGTAGCCACTGTTGTTTTCGAATTCTATTCTGGTAGCGCATGTGTTTTTTTTATCTAATTTGGTAGCGCACATTTTACATGAGATAGTAAATATAACATCATTTAAATTAATTCTCTACGCTAAAACTAACTGTGAATTTACTATAATACACCCTTATTAAAAAACAAAAAACAAAATACAGAAAAAAATAAATAAATAATAAATATCTAATCTAATTAACCCCCCATCTTTCTCTTTTCAAACATCATCATCATCATTCATCAAGCACCATTACCACCCTTAGTCTCTCCAGCACCTCACCCAACTCCAACACAGTCACCACACACAGTCGTCCCCTGCCACCGCCTCCGCCCTATCCACTACACCACACTACCACAGTCGTTCTCCTGCCACGTTCAGTCGGCTCCTTTCACACCTCCTCCCTGCACATCTCCCTCAAGCATCACGCACTGAATTAATGAACATTCGAAACTCCATCATCATCGCACCAGCATACCACCATCATCTCGCTCCATTCGACCCACACAACGCATCATGAAACTCAGAATTCGAACTCCCACCTCATCTTTGCACTATTTGCAACCCACATCCACGATTCGCAAAAACCCCAATTTCTCCCTATTCGTAAACCCAATTCGCAAACTTAATTCACCCTCTAATTCTCATATTCGTCGTGCAAAATCACCCAGATTCGAACCTTTCCGATTTGTTTTCGTTGCTGTGAATTTTGTTTGGTGCGTTGTTTGGTGGACACGGATTTTGTTTTGTAGCTTGTATTGGGTGTTGCGCGATTGGTCAGGTGTGTGGGTTTGTTTGTGCGATGGTGTGGTGGTGGTCCTGGTGGCAAGGGGGGAAGGGTTGAATGTCTGATAGGTTGCGAGAGGGTTTGGGTTGTGTGGTGGCGTGATGGTTTCGCGTGGGGCAGGTGATGGGGTGGTGTTCGTGAGAAGGAGGGAGGAATGTGCGAGGATTGGATGTGACGAGCCTATGACACCTTATATGAATTGTCCATGCCTCATCCACGAGGGCTGATATTGACACTCCATTTGTTCATTTACGCACTCCATCTCCTCTCACGTAAATAGTGATAAAATGAAGTGTTGAAATCATTTGCCCTCATCCACAACCTAGTCGTAAAAGTAAAAAAAATTATTGGTAGAACAGTTCTACAAAGTACTTCGTATATAGAACTGTTTGTGAAATGATTTAAATTTATTTACATGTGATGATTATTTAAAAAGTAATAAGGTTTTAATAGTTTTTTGATTGAGTTCTATATGCTCATAAGTTATAAATTTTACCTTACTGTTGGCAAATTGTCGTGTTGATTTTGAATTTTAGTCCATCTCGTTTTGCTATTTTTTTTTAAAAAAAAAAAATTGAAATTGTATGAAGATATGTTTGTCCAACCATTTTTAAAAGTTTTATGCCTTTATTGCATTTTTATTGTTTGTCACATTATCTTCAATAAAAAAAGTTGGACTTTAATCTTGCACTAGAGTATATGAATAAGCTTATGGAAGTACAAATATAGGTAACTAGCACTATAAGCACGCAATGCGTGCGGACGGTCATTTTAATAACTTATAATAAACTAATTTATAATGAGAAAATAAAACTTATGTATTTTCGTTAGACATAATTCCAATTTAACAATGACATATAGTTATTATGATTTCAAATTTTTGATGTGTCTTTCTTTTTATTGAATTTCTAGACAAAGAATTTAAATCGTATGGTGTGGTTTTAATCAACTAATTACTTACACTAACATATGAATAGTTATATTGGTCAATATAATAATAGTACATGAGTAATTAACATAGGTATGAATAAGAATTTTATAGCTATTTAATTCAATATTTGTTCCAAAATATTTTTTAATAATTAAGTAATTCATGAAAATAAATTAGCCAATGTAAATAAAATGTAATTAATAAATTTTTATTCGAATTTAATCATACTAATTAATTAAACTTTTCCTTTTCTTATTTATGGGAAGAAATTAATCAATGTAATTAAGTTTTTATTTATGCATATACTTTTTTTATATTGCTTAATATGGAATTACAAAAACTAAAAGGATTTCATATTTTTTATGTAAGGACATTTAAGACTTTTACATCATTAAGGGTGATTAAGTCTTTTAAGAGGGGGGACACCATCTTCCTCCCCCCTTCCCTTATATAATAGAGATAAGATTTTGTATGATTTGGTTTTCTTCTTATACGATATGATTTTTTTGACATAGAAATAGAAAAAATAACATGAACCCTACTACTTCTAGCCGCCGGAGGCCATCTCGTGGGAAGTGTTGACACTAGGACTGCTACTACATATATGTCAAAGATGACCGACATGAGTAAATACATATAGTTAAACTCAAACCTTGACACTAGATTTGTTACTACACTCTATTTCTTTGCTAGAATGTTTGCAAGTTGCAACACACTGTGAAAAGTGAGGATTCAAAACTTTATTTTATTTTCCCCCTGAATCAATGACCATAAATTTGCACTCAATAATTCGATTAGAAACTGAACAACGCGGATATATACTTATTTTTAGACCTCTTTCACTTTGTCTCCTCTTTTTGGCTTATTATTGAGTTATTTCTCTAGCATTCTCCTTGCTTCAATGGATGACATTGAAGACTTCCTTATAAGGATATGAACATGAAATGAGAATGTTGGTTGAATCATGATTTTGATGAGACTTCGCATTATGGTGTTTGGATTCAATTCAATGGATGACCTTGAAGCTAAGACTTATTTAATTGGTTCGAATTTTTCTAAAATAACCGTCATATTCAAATTCACAATGATAATACGAAGTAAGTTAAAATCTTACACATTGTCACATTATATTGTGGAAGAACTTCAAATGCTTGAAGTGGGATTTGAAGGGGTAGTGGGAAAGGTAACACCTTCGCTGCCATTCCAAGCTCAACCCCTTAAATTCTTACACATTATGATTCACAAATTAGTTTCACGGCTCTAATAAACTTCATTGGCCTAGTTGCAAAACCATGTTAGACATGAACCTAATCACACACAAATCTAATTAAGTCGGCCAGGTTTCATCATAAAAAGTAATTTTACTAATAGTCAACCAAACTTATTGTAGTACATAGCATTAATTATTAGTCGAACAACACACTATTTAAACATAATAGCATTAGTTATTAATTAAGAGACAACTTTCTCAATTTTGTACAACAAAGCTAACAAACAACACACCTACTAGTCCAACCAACTTGATTATTTAAACAAATTATAGAAGTACCACGACTAATAAAATACAAGATAATCCTATTAATTAATACTTCCTCCTATTCATTTTAATCGCAATAGTTTTCATTTTGGGAAGTTTCAAATTAATTACAACAATTCTATTCTTTTCTTATTCGGTAAACTTTTTTGTATGAAATGACCAAAATAGCCATACTTATTAAAACATAATTTTTTGTCTCCACTTTCTCTCTCCATCTTCCCAACTTTAATTTTTTTTGTCCCCACTTTCTCTCTCCATTATAGCTAATCACATGTCCCTAATTTTTTTTCTAATCACCCCCAATAAAATTTTACCTAAAAGATTGAGCCTCCAAAATTGTTGCGATTAAAATGAATTGGGGGAAAGTAATTAAATATTACAAAATTCTCAAGTGAGACGTCTAAAACACCCTTGCAATTGATTGGTGATTGACCAACACGCGTAACGACAAGAAGTGGGTCCCATCTGTAAAGTTGGCAGTCACAGTCATCAAGCTTATGCTGTCAATCATTCCGAAGGTTCGTCATCAACTAATTAACAGAAAATGTTATCAACTGAAAGTAATTATGAGCCTCTAATTTTTCTAGTGGTTGGACTTTCTTCCGACTTTGGTCACAACTAACAATGTAGCCACTAATTTCTCCAAGTCTAGTTTTTTAACGCGTTTGTGTCTCTAACACCATTTGCCTCTCTTTTCACCACCCAAGTACTCTATGGCCCTCATTGTAATAAATTTATTTTACTATATTACCAAGGTTTGATTTTTATATATCTCAGATGCGAGACGATTTTGAATCAAGTCGTGACTTGCTTAATTCTTTAAAGAGTAAAGATAATTACATCTCTAACTAGTTGGACTCAATCCAATTATTTTTCAATTAACTTTTATTTTGAGTTTTATTGATCCAATTATCCACTATCAATGTAACATTTGAGCTCGCAAATGTCAATCTATTAGCACCTCCTAGCTGAAGGTGACATATTATTCCGTTTGTTCATGCAGATTAATATAATGCCAATAATATTCCTCATTTGCCAATAAAACTTGATTATGTTCTTTACAAGCCATGGTTTTCATTTATATATACTTGTATATAATAATTGGATACTATTATGCATCAAAGTTTAAAAGTATATCGACAGTATTGCATTGGTTTCTTTTTTTCTACATTGAGATGAAAATTATAGGATTCTTTGAAGTTTAAAAATCATGTCAAAATTTCAAATTAGCAAAATTTTAAAAATGAATAGAGTTAACCGTACCCATAGGAATTTTCAAATTTCTTGCAATTTTGTTAGGCGACTTGAGAGCTATCCAACTCATCTATCTCACCAATTTCTTGAGTTAACCCCATTGAATTGAAGTCAAATAATGACTTATGACCTGTTTACTTAAACTTAATTTCAGTTTTGTTCAGTTCAGTTCAGTTCAGTTCAGTTCAGTTTCAAAAAATTCAGTTTTGTTCAGTTCAGTTCAGTTTTGGAATTTTCTTCAATTATATTAATTACTTTCTATTGTATTATTTATTCAGTTCAGTTTTGGAATTTTCTTCAATTATATTAATTACTTTCTATTGTATTATTTATTCAGTTCAGTTCAATTTTAAAAAATTCAAGTAAACAGGCCCTTAATTGAGTTAATTACTACTTACTAACTTGAATCTTGATATGTTGAAATTTAAAATCCGCCACTAACCTTAACGTTAACCTTAACCTTAAGTTCGGTTACCTTATACGAATGGAGAGAAAAACATTTACGTTATACTAAAAAATGATTGAACTAGAAAGAAGCATGTCCCGCCCAGGCACATACATGATTGAATTAGACATTTAATGATTGAAATTTCCTTTCTATTATTTGAGACATAATTTTCTAAGGCTCTCAAGCTGTACTTGCAAATGCAACAGTAATTATTTCTCGTGCATATATGATATATGTACTGAAGTGATAAGGTCCCATACTCCCATTAGTCCCATGCATTGATAACGATATTCTTGGAATGTTTATCGCGAGTTGGAATTCTTTAGAGTTCAAAAATCGTAGAGTTGTAAGAGTGAGAGTTGTTTAATATATTTTATTTTACTTTTATTTTTAAAATATATGCATGATCACTATAATCTATTGATTTTTGTAAAGAGTTCGGATTTGTTGAAATATACGCATGATCAATATAAGCTATTGATTTTTTTAAAGTTTGGATTTGTTCAACTCTAGAGAATCCAAACCCGTTCACCGCACAATACAGTGTTGCCACAAAGCGAAAATAGACGGGGGAAATGATTTGGTTTGAATTGGAAATTTTCAGAGTAGTTATGCGATGCATTCTTTTGTGAAGTTTCGCCTCTATTTAGCATTCATTTATGTAGGCCACATTGTCATACATACAGCTGATTCAACTCAATGGTACTATTGCACACATTATTGAGTTATCTACTCCATTTAAGTTGATGGTGTTGTTGGCAATTCTATCATCAGCAGTTTGATTGTTACTTGACAAAGAACAACCATCCATTAGGTCATTTTTTCTGATCTTTAGATTTTGAAATTTCAATATCCACGCCATTTTGTGTTTCATATATATGCATATTTAAAGTCTGCAAATTTACTTTAATAATTGAGTTGAATCGATTACTATTAAAAGGGGTTATGATATATGCAACTTTTAGGGTTGAGTTTGAGAATTAAATATAATACTCTACTAAAATGAAAGAAATTTGGAAATTCATAACAATTCCACATGTTAATCGGCGGTGTAATCAATACTTATTTGACAAAGTATTAGGTACATCGGATGTACAATAAATTTACTGTACATCAGATTATAGTAACCATTTTGGTTAATATAGTAACCTTTTTTATCAATATAGTGACCCTTATTATTTATCACTATATTGATGTAAATTGAGAATGGGTGACTATATTGATATAAAGGGTCACTATATTAATATAAAGGGTAACTATATGTTTGATGTACAATAAATTTATTGTACATCCGATGCATACAATACCTTCTGTACTTATTTAATGTTAAAAAATTCTTATTTATTTTCTTATACGGAGTATACGAGTATATATAATTAACCAGCATTTGTTTAGCATTTTTCTATCATAATTAAACAACATATGGACAGAGTAATTTATATCTAATAGTTAAATATTTTGTTTTTAATACTTTAGAGTTTAGACCCTTATCAATCCTAACTAACAAAGACAAGTCTTTGCATACATTTAAAATGAAAATTATTAAGATATTCAAGTTAAGTATACACGTCAATTGATTAATATTATAATTAATGTTTGATTCGAACTTACTATATATATTGTTTTCATTTCATTTTTCTTCCTTTCTTTATTATAGAATTAAACGAATTAGTGAATTACGCTTTTTCTCAAGACTACGACCTAACATCATGTTCATATGTTTAATCAAAAATTTTACAATGGTCGTTCAAAAAACACCCACCACTATAAATGAATGTGAGCCACTAGTTTTACCTTTTTTTCAAACAAAATATTTAWTAAATCTCCTTAAATATATCAATATTTTCTTTTATTTTGATGTTGCCTAATATTTATTTTTCAAATAAGAAAAGATTCATTTACATCCTGTTAACTATATTATACACAACAATTGATTAATAATGTAATTAATGTTTGATCCGAACTTACTATTGTTTTCATTTCAGGTTAATTGGATAGTTACATCTTTCTAGCAATAATAATAATAATAATAATAATAATAATAATGTAAATTTATGTGCTCTGTACATGATGTCGTTTTCAACAAAAAAGAGTATGTAGGTACAATTTGATCAATTGGTACTGCATAATGAAGTTAGGGTTAGGGTTGGATATGATGAGTGAGTCTGTAATTGAGTACGTACGTAGTTGTACCGCATGCATGAATGCATGATGCTTATTGATCCATGTTCCACTGACACTTGTCGTTTGTGAAGGCATGTCGGCCAGAGATAGCCCTCCCTCAATTCAGTGCTACTTGCCCACAGATAGTGAATGCATTCATGCATGCGGTACAACTACGTACCTGTCTCTTATACACATAGATGTGTATAAGAGACAGCGTTAGGGGTTAGGGTTGGATATGATGAGTGAGTCTGTAATTGAGTACGTACGTAGTTGTACCGCATGCATGAATGCATGATGCTTATTGATCCATGTTCCACTGACACTTGTCGTTTGTGAAGGCATGTCGGCCAGAGATAGCCCTCCCTCAATTCAGTGCTACTTGCCCACAGATAGTGAGATAGTTCTTTTGTAACTACTCGTAAAATTACATTCAGGTAAGTCGGCACAATTACAATTTTACAGTGATGGACGAGATCACGAGAATTTGAACTTGTAACCTATTGTACATAGTAACTCGATCTTTACCGCTAGTCTAATATTTCATTGGTTCACACAATTAACTTGCTTGTATACGTACATACTTTGTTTGGTAACTGGTTGGAAATTGTTGACYGATAGCTGGAATCATTGGCTGATTTGACTAGCTGGTGGATGTTGGCTGAAACATTAATTTGGCTGGCTCATGTAAAAACATGTTTGGTAAATTTAGCTACTGGTTGTTGGCTACATTGATGGAAAATGACTATATTGGACACAAATATTTTCAATCCAATTGTTTTTCTTTTATTATCCGAGGGTACTATTGTAATTTTATAATGAGTAGCTACCAGCTAAGGGTGACAAGCTACTCCAAGTAACTTGCAACTTTTGGTTAGAAAGCTATCTAACTTGAAAGCTAGTTAAGAAGCTGATAGCCAAACATGTTTTTTTTTAGCTAATTGACTAATTAAATTGACAAGTTACCGGCTACAAGTCAAGTGACAAGTTGCTATGAAAACCTCTCCACAGTCATACATTTATATATTTTGTCAGGCCCGGCCCATAGTAGGTGCTGCATGGGCGACCGCACAGGGTCCCCTTTTCGTGGGGCCCACATCTTTAAAAAAAAACTATTATAGTTCTTTATTACTGCTAGTATGCTTTCTATTACTGCTGAAAAGCTGTTTTACTGCTATGCTTGTGTGCTTCCCTTTTAMTGTACTACCTATTTTTAAAATATAATTAAAAAAAMTCCAACTTATCATTACATCTCGAATAAAGTACTAGTACTAAGCTAGTTTCTTTCCATATTCCACCTCTCTCTCTCTTCCTTTTTTTCTCCTTAATATTTCTTCCTTTCTCTTGAAGGATATTAAATTTTATTTCTATATTCTTTCCTATCCAAATATTGTTTTATTTCCTAATCAATACCTGACTTTTTTATGGCTTTTAGTATCGAGTAAAGTATTACTACATAGAGGAGCAAATTCTTAAATAGTTTAATAATTAAAAATCTTATCATGTATTTTCATTTTTTTCAAAAATTATTTTGACTAAATTGCTATTACATTGTAAATATCTTCTAAAAATATGTGAAGTTTTTTTGCAATTTTATTATTCGGAGGTAATTCATTTTTATGAAGATTCTTTATATGAAAGTAAATCTGAGGTTGAATGACATAAAAGAAGAATCTGCTCTATATTATAAAAAACTAGTAACCTTTTCGACAAAATACGATGAGGTCGATTCAATTCTAAAAATCTCATCTATCCAATTTGATTATAAAATTTTTGGGAAAATAATAAGTAAGACATATGAAGGAAAACGAATTTGCTGCTAAGGTTTATTCACACAGTAAGTTCATTCCAAAACTCTCATCAGTTCTTCTCCTCGACAATCCTCAGGCTAGTCCAGTGTCTGCGTTGTACGAGGAGTAGACTGTACGACATTTGCATGATTATTGCACAACATTGTAGATTATTTTATTTGTGAGCTACATAAATTATAATGGGTATGCGCCATCCCAATATTGTACATCACACTTCATGATTTCACCCTCTTCATTCTTTAAATTCATTCGGCATGGGCTTGCAATCCATTATAATATTGGTTCAAACTACATATTATATAAACATCAATTAACAAATATGCAGAATACAGATAATTAAGTATCAAATCACACACTACATTAGAATGAAATGAAGAAGAAAAAAGATATGGAAGCAAATGCAGAAAAGCAATGGTGTACAACAACAAGTTCTTCCAAATGCCACTTCATACCGAGGTACACATTGACGATAAAGTGCGGAACCACTCGATAGGCTGTTTGCGGATATGGACTATGAAAGGCGATATGCTTCAAGAGAGAAGTTTGCAATCGACTTTCCTCTGGCAATTTTGCTGATCACAAGAATACACTGATGATTGATCATGATTTTACCTAAGCACCTACCTTATTAATCGCGGCATTGATCGATAGTCCTCTCTATTATAATGTATTATAGGACTTTTCATGATTAAAGTTATGGCTTTTAATTGCTTCTCATTAAATCTAGATTAGTTTTATTCTAAAAATAATAAGATGTTGTCCTTGCTAGTAATTTTTTTTATATAAGGGAGTTTGGAATCCTCATTACCCGATCATTCACGTTTATTTGCATTATTCTCGTTGTCTAAGGTAAGAAAAACCATCTTATCAAACGGGTTTATAATAAAATTTTGGTTGATAATATAATATTGGTAAATTATCAACTTTAAAATTTAAATTACTTTTTGATATTAAAGTTATTACAACTTTTTCATTCTATAATTTATGTAAATTTATTGCATTTATTTTAGAACAGAGTAAAGATGGAGATGCTACTTCACTAGCTGAATCGTTAGATGTTGCTTTTTGCCTTTGTACTGTATGTTCCCAACGTAAGCATAGCAAATTATCAATCGTCATTAGATGACGCCAATTATTCGCTCTCTTTAGTGTATGAGTATTACACAAACACATTCAATTTATTTATTCTCATAGGGGTCGTTTGGTATGTTGTTTGGATAACGATAAAAATTGGAAAAACGATAAGAATTTCATAATAAGGATTAAGGATAAGGATATAATTTTATACTGTATTATTCTTTATTCGGTATCAAGTGAGAGTAAGATAGGGATAAATTTTAAAATTACCTAATTACTCTTACTACTATTTAACTTTTGTCTTATTACTTATTTTTCCATTAAGGATAAATAGGTAAAATCATCAGAAAACCTTATCCCTCCACCTCATACCACACCCCCTTGGTATTAGTTTGCAGAGATAAGAACCAAAGTTATTCCTATCTTTGTCCTAGTCTCCTAGAGGTGATCAGGGTCGAGTCGAGTTCGAGCCGGACTTGTATTAATTAGATCGAGTTTGAATTCGGGCCAAAATTTGTTGACCAAAGCCCAAAGTATTAGAGTGGATTTGGCGGATTTTTCGAGCCAAGTTTTAAAAAATAACTAAAATGTGTTAAATTTAATTTCCAAAGTCCAGTCCAAAGTTTTTTTTAAAATCGGGTTGAAAAGTCTAGCCTGAAACCCGCATTTTGTTTTTGGGATCAGACTAAGTTTGATCGGCTCTACCTTATCCCTCCAAATATTCTAAATCTTTCAAAATAAACATGGGATTAGGAGGAAGAGGGATAAAAATCCTTATCCCTCCACTTTATCATCTTAAACAAACAACCCATTAAAGCTGACAATGAGTCGATTTGGGTTGGGTTCAAGTTGACCCAATAACATTAATGGGTCAAAACTCCCAACCCATTAAGGTTAATGGGTTGAGATTTTCAACCCAACCTTAAAATAAATGAGTAGACCTTATTTTTGACGTGTCAACCCGTAAACAATTTAATTTCGAATTTTCTATTAAATAAAACTAATTAAAACTCAATACCGGTCTAATAATAAAATGTAGCATTGATGATTAATTGTTCTTAAGCTTAATGAACCAATGTCCATTGTTGAACCATAAAGTAGAAAATTAGTTAATTTGAAACTAATAAAAAAACATTGAACCATTTAATCGTCAGGTTGATTTGACCTCTCAACCAAACCCATTTAGTAATGGGTTTGAGTAGGTTGGAATCAGGTTGAGATTTTCAACCCGACCCATTTAGTTAATGGATTTGAGTAGGTTGGAATTAGGTTGAGTTTTTCAACCCAACCCAACCCATTAACTAAATGGATTGAGTTGGGTCAACTCATTTAGTTTAATTGGTTGAAAATTTCGACACAACCTTTTATTAATGAGTTGGGTTTGAAACTTTGGGTTAGATTAGTGGGTTGTCGACTCTAGTTGCCCATATGCTCCCCAATTTGATGTGGGTCCCTATATGGGCAATTCCTTCAATGCAAAATCCTCTCCAATATTTGAGGTACCCATCAGATTTGGACCTCCACAATTGTTGACGTACCAAATTCGTGAGGCCTACATATACCATTTATTCATTTTTTTTTTGTTTTTCTTGTGTCCTTTTACCGTAAAACATGGGGCTCACCCCCAAGAAAAGTACAAATGAGAATATTTTGGGGAAGTTGAGCCACATACGGTGGTGAGTGGTGACTATCTGAAAATTGAAGAGAATAAATGAAAAAATTAGTGATAAATAACGTGACAGAATGAGAAAAGGAGAGAAATTTGGTTGGAGAACTCAACCAATGTTCATAGTCGAACCCTAAATATATTTTATTGTTATAATAATTTAATTAATAAAAATAAAATCCTCATTAAACATATTTTTTTAATAGTATTAAGATTTCAAATTGGTAACAGACTATGAGTGAAAGATAACTAATGTACTTGAGAATTTCTCTAACGAGCACGAGTCAAGCCGCCCCTGACTCGTGATCGACTCGTTCAATAAACACCCCTAATGAGATTGAAGGATAACTCAGGTAGTTAGAATTTCTCAACTGATTTTCAAAGAACCTAGCATCAATTTCAATCCCTGCACTTGAGGCTCTCTAGACACAAAATTAAATAGAATAGGAGTTGGTAGCTGGAACAAAAAATAAAGAAAGAATCCAGATTTTGCTAAACAGAGAAGACCATGTTGACTAGTGTTTTTTCTCATCTAATCATCAACAGTCAGAAACTGTTATCTTTGTTATCTACAACAATTAATTTAAAACATGCTCCTACTTATCCCGGAAAAAAGAAAAAAAAAAAAAAGCGTGAGGAAATGAAGAGGAAAACTTCTATACTACAACCAGGGCACCAGGTAATACTAACCCATGCATCGGCATGATCCAAGTTAACAGCTATTAACACC
>SNQN01002752.1:55484-69407 GCA_008642245.1 Bassia scoparia | reverse complement strand
GTCAACTGAATTTTGTTGGATTGAACTTATTTTTACTGAACTTAACTTATTGGTACTGAACTGAACTGAACTTACTGATACCTTAACAAATTTCTTAAGGATTGAACTTATTTTTATTGAACTGAACTTATTTCTATTGAACTGAACTTATTGCTACTGAACCGAACTTATTACTGCTGAAYCGAACTTATTTTTACTGAAACTTATCTAAATAAGTTGACGAAAACATGACCTAAGTCAAAATAATCACCTGTCAAGTCAACATTTATCAAATTAGATGAGAATTGTGAACAACTCCTTAGTTMAACTTGAGAAAGTAAATCTCCCCCATGCAAGATTCAATGAATGAAAACTTACCACAACTCTTTAGGGTCACACTACTCACAATCTTTTGTCCTGTGTATTGTGTGACAATTGTATGACTCTTAATTTTAGGAAAAATTGATTTAAACAGCCTCAACTATTTTTCATCGACCATAATCAGTCCCAACAATTTATTATTCTTGAGTAGGTCCAACTTTTTCAAAAATTTGTCAAAAACAGTCTCAACTATTTGCCATTTTCCATAACTAGTCCCAAAAATTACCGATTACAAGAAGTATTTTGGAAAATGACAAATAGTTGAGATTGTTTTTGTCAAATTTTTGTAAAATTAAGTTGGGTCTGTGGAAGAGATAATCAATTGTTGAGACTGGTTATAGGAGATGACAAATAATTGGGATTTTTAAAATCAATTTTTCCTTAATTTTATTGGTTAATATGAAAAAAGTCTTGAAACTTAATTACAAGATTAGTTGGCAGTAAAGAACCGATGATAATGATTAGGATCCTCTAGAGTTCTTTAGGAACTCTATCGATAGTTTTCCCTGTATTTAGTGCATTTTGTAGCTTTTTCTTTTGTATGGTCTCACTAATAGGATTTAATGTCAACCATTGGATTTTTTTTAATGATTTAAATTTTGAGACCAAAACTTTTGGAATTTTCACCGTTAAATACTTCATATGGAGACCACCTGCATTTATTGCAAAAAAATTAAACAAAGTGAGTTTTAAAAGAGTAAACAAAAGATAGTCCTATACGGATAGTATATACTTTAAAAATAAGAAACTCTTCATTTAATATTTATTTATTTGGAAAAATTGGAATTAATAATCGATTTAGACTTCGCTCAAATATCCAACTCGGGTTTTATCTTATAATAATTCTTATTTGTTATTTATCTTCCTCAACAATTTTGGACTTAACTGTTACCGGGTAAAATTATTATTTTTCTTTTTTTTTGTTTTAATACTCTAAATTATCTAATATTAATATCACGCGCTAATGCGACCACCTATGATTGAACCAATGAACGCGTTGTGTTGGTGGTGTTCGATTGTGTTCGATGTTTTGTATGATGGCTGGATAAGTGGTGGTGTTATTTGTGGTGTGGTGCTAGTATTACGGTGATCATGGGTGGTAGTTATGGGTTTGGGTGCGGAAGGCGTTTCATGGTGGACGTGTTGGGTGGTTGGTTGTGGCAGTGGTTTTGTTTGAGAGATGAGAATGACATTTGTGGTGTCGTCTGTTGCTTGGGTGGTGGGCGGGGCTGTGTTGTGAGCGGTGAAGAGAAAATAAGGAAAAAGGAAATAGGGAGGGGAAGGAATTAACCTGTTTAATTAGGGGTTAATTGATATAGAAGGTAAAAATATTGATAGGATTGTTTTGAGAAGTAAGGTACAATAAGGATTAATTATAAGATAAACTCGGTTGGATTAATTATTTGAGCGGAAGCTAAGTTTGGATTATTAATCTCATTTTTCTTTAGTTTTTGGACAAATAATCTTTCCTGCTAGGATTATAGTCGGAGCACCACATTATTCATTACAACTCACACCAAATTCTATGGCTTCATACATTAAGCCAAGTCAATCCCATCATAAAATATTAATAAAATACAAATACAATCACTCGTACAAATCACCACATAGCCAATAATTCCCTTGAAAAACATAATGAAAATTATTATTTTTGTCCTTTTCAACCAAAATGTAAAATGACATTTTTTTCTTATATTAATTTATATTTAAAAATAACAAATCGATTATTTGTGACGTTTATATCTGATATTCCAATTTCCTTTGCGGTGCTCATCTAATTAATTTAAAAAATTAATATTGATGCACATAATGTTGTAATCCTTTTCTCACCTGTCCCGAGTACTTTAAAAAATATGTTTTCTTAAATATTGAATTTGAAATATTTCACAAAGTTAAAGAAAATAAAAATGGTATTACTAAAAGTACAAGAAAAAATTGAAAAAATAATAATTATTCACTCTTAGATGAGTTAAGTGAGTGGTGGATTTTTAACCTTAGGGTCTAGAAGATAGAAGAAAAAAGTTTGTAGATCCTTAACGGTGAATAAACACTAAAAGTTGAGGTCTAATATTATGCTCAGGAATCTAGGGGACCATACCCCACACAAATGGTACATGTCAGTATATAGTAGCGACATGGAATTGAATATTTGTCTCGGTAAAATTCATCAATGATATGAATTTAATCAAATTGTAAGACATGATAATTAGGCACGATATTATAACGCAATAATAATAATAATAATATAATAATAATAATAATAATAATTAATATTATAATAATAGATAATAATAATAATAATAAAATTTAATAATATTTTTATTATTATAATGCACGATGTAGCTGCTCACATCTTCAGCAGTAATAGAACTTTGTATAGGCTAGAGGAGAGTGGGGTTCTAGATTGTATTTCGCTCTCATCACTTCTTGTTAGCTCATTGATCTTCTGTTGATTGTAACCTTGCAATTTTGTGCTTTTTATAATAAATAATAATAATAAATAATAATAATATAATATAATATAATACTATAATATATATTTATTATTATAACATGCCACGTGCAGTCCTCAATTTCAGCAGTAGACTTTGTTATAGCTAGAGAGAGTGGAGGCCTAGTTGATCTGGACTGTCATCCAACCTTGTTGTGCTCACTGATCTTTCTGTTGATTGTAACACTTGCCACGTTTTTGGCTTGTGAATATATTTTAATATAATGACATAATATATATAATAATAAATAATAATAATATAATAAAATATAATAATAATAAATATAATATAATAATAATAATAATATAATAAATATACTAATAATAATATAATATAATATATATAATAATCATCCATTGGATTTTTGAAATAAATAATGATTAATATAAAGTTACAATGGAGTAGCAGAATTCTAATCAGGGTTAGAGCCTTTGAAATGGTAAAAATATTACAGTTATAAGTCAAAGCACATTTGTTCACATCATTGAATATTACAGTTTACACTAACTTCGAGTGAATAAAACATTATTTTATCTTGTTTTTTTTAAATATGGATTATTTTGGTTATTTACAAACTTCATTCATTTCATAAAAAGCATGCAAAAGAACATTATTAAATCATCGTTACAGATGGAGGAAGTTGATATACATTACAAATTAAAATTATAAATTCAGCATGAATAATTAGAATAATTAATAATCTCACTTTCAAGCTTACAATTCGTGAATAAATTTAGATACCTGGTACAAACATTAGACTTAATTTGGAATTAATTTAAAGATAACACTACTAAATGACAATCCGTTTGTGTGGAGATACACTAATTTATTGTGATTCAAATACTCAGTGATATTTAATTCAATTAAGTTCTTTTTTTTCTTTCCTAAAAAAATAGTAACAACTGCTGTTAAATGATAAAAAGGACTTGCAGAGGAACGTCATATTTAGCGATTGCAGCGAAGGATAGGAAGAGATGATGAGAGTGACGTCATCCTGTCGTTTGAGAAGAATACGGCGAGACGTGAAAGATGAAAGTTGCAAATCGTGGGATGATGAGTGGGTCGCTGACGTAGAGGTTGAGCGAGTGATTCGGCGCCCAGATGAATCAGGGTGCGTTAACGGGGAATCACGCTCAATGATTTTCGGCAAGCATCGTCTCGATTTCATGCGAATGAGGCGGTTGGGTATTGATGGATACAACCTGGAAGTGTGTCCTGGAGAAGGAGAGTGAACGGCATGAAGGAAAGTCAACCGACACTTTGGCATCAATCACAATAAACAAATTACACAACAGTTATGACATACTTATAATATTGTGTATTTAATAACTTTAATATGTACTTTGTATTCTACTTTACTTTTGTTATTGATAATCTTTATTTTGGACATTTGCATAATGGCCTTGGCAATGAATAGATAGTAATTATAAGGACAAGTAAGCAGGCTAATTGGTAAAAAAAATTGGAGAAATTTGGCGGAAATTGAAAAAGACAAATGGCGCGCGCACCAGGAGTTGGCGCCACGCATTTGTACTGCCCAAATGGAGCAGCCATATCTGGTGGCGCGACGGCATATGCTCTGATGCGTTTTAAATGCGCGATCAGTTTTATTCTTTGCTATTGTGGTTTTGTCCGTTGGTGCCTATAATGATTGATATGTGATTTAAATTTTTGTGTTGTAAATGTCAATTTGTATGAGTTGAATTGGTTTTAAAAACACATTAACTCAGATTGATTGGCTATCAATTGCTTGATTTGGGGGTTACTCATCAAGGCTGTTGGGAGTCTCTAAGTGCTATAAAGGTGATTGATTCATTTGCTAGACCAAGAAATGATTCTTAAGTTTTTCTTGTTGTTATCGTTTTTCATTGAAACTTCTTGCAAACTTTCAGTGGGTGTTTTAACAAATTCAAACAAAATTTCTTTCTTATTGTTTTGTAATAAAAAGTGTTGTTCTCTTCCATTGTATCTCATTAGTTATTCGTGGTAACCCGGTGATCCTAGAGGGGCGAAATTAATAAAAGGAAAGCGTATCTCCGTGCCTGGAGTGATTTATCCGTTATACTCTTATTGTTCTACAATTTTTAGTTTAATTTTTCGTTTTTGTTTCGGATATGGATCATCACCACAAGGCTGGCATACTTCAAGTTTGGCCAGTTCGAAGGTGTGGGGTTTAGGAGGTGGCAAAAGCAGATGCCTTTCTATTGACTACCTTGACTGTGGTTTATGTGCTTGCACCTAGATCACACTTCCAGAGGGAGGAGGAGCCTTGGAAAGGTAAGGAGGGAGCTAAGTGGATAGCGATGAATACGTGTGTTGTGGTACAATATCCTCAATGCTTTCTGATTCTTGTTCGATTACTTTATAAAATGGGTAAATGAGGGTTGGTTATTGGGAAGGCAAATAATTTCTGAGGAGCTTCAAGTAGAATCTTAGTTAAGTAATTTTAATCTTTTAAAATGATAATGACCGCTATTTGGAACAACTCATGAATTCATCATTTTGAACCAAATTCAGCACATGGCAATGGTGATTGGATGAAGCATTGCGTTGCAATCTATAATGATAAATTACCTTCTTAGAGAGAACTAAAAATATTAAAATAAAAAGAGGACATCGAATGGAGCAATTGGGTACACATTTTCGTATTTGAAGAGGGTATACCGGGCTAAATGGGGTTAAGAGACACTAATATAATGTAAAATCTGCCATAACGTGGTGAGGTTGGTGAGTCAAGCGGGGACTAAGAAATCAATGTCAATACTAAAACCAAATGTTGCAAACAAGAAACGAAGGCTTTGGCTTGTTTGGGTTTGCAACGGTACTCATTTGAAGAGGGTCTTGCCTTCAAAGAGAAGAAAGGAGAAGGATAACCTAAGGTGGTTTCTAACAGGTATGCATAACAATGTAGTTACAAATGACGAAATGAAATTTTGTAGCTAGATTTCTGATATTTGTGTTGTGCAGGTTTGATGATCACTTGGTGGTTGATTACGAGGCAGCTCTAGCAATGTTGCAAGATAGCATTTTTTCAACAACCTACAAGAGTTGGCAGATGGGCAATTTGTCATGGGCAAACGTTCTAGTCAAGGACAAAGGAAATGGCAAGTAGCAGTTGTTGTTAACATGGGAAAGTTCTTATTTAGAGATGTTGTTTTTGTACCAGAAGTTTAGGAAAAAATCTTGTGTCTGGGGTTTTGAAATAGTTTGGTTTTTGAATGGTTTTTTGTAGTCCGATAAGATTTGTACTTTAAGGGTGGTATTATGTTGGTCAAGGTTTTATTGTATGGCATGTATAAGCTCAATATTAATAATAAACGTGTGATGATCTGTTTATATGCTTGATGTTTCTTTTGGCACAATCGTTTATGTATGTTGAATAATCGTTCGTTTATAGCAATGTTAAAATGGGTTTAATCGAATTCGATTTAAATTAGAGAAGTGTAAAAACTTGCATGCTCAATAATACAAGGACCTTTTCCAAGTGTGACGAAAACTGTTTGCTTGATTGGTGCATAGTGATTATGTGACTTATTAGTAACCTTCTTTAGGACATAAGAAATATGTTTATTTTATTGATCGATACTAAGGTTTTGTTAATTGTATTGTTTCTATCTAAAGATGAAGTCTCTTGGATAATTTAAGATTATTAAGACGAAGTGGAATTACAAATTGATTTAAAACTAAGAAACTTCGGACGGATAGGGGTGATGAATATTTGATCCAGTATTTTAAAATCCTTGGTATAATTCATCGAAACGCCCAAATATACTACCAAGTAATGGTGTGGCGGAAAAGGAAAATAGGATTTAAGAATGGATTATTGTCACATGTTATCTTAAATTCGGAGTAGATGACGGTTTTTTGGGTGAGAAGCAAATGCTACGTAGGCATGTTTGTTTTGAATCGAGTATCTATAAAGGAACAGATTACATAATGAACTTTGGTCTAAAAGGGCTAATTCCATTACTTTATGAGGTAATGGGTTGTAGGCAATTGTCAAATTGACCCGGAACATAAACGTAAAAGTTGGGTGAATGAGGGATTGATGGCGTTTTTTAGGTTTCATGGCTGAAAATCAGAAGTATATTTTATGTTAGAATAATGTTTGTTTTATCACTCGTGATAGATATAGGGATGCATATTTGATGAAACCGATTTCATCATCCTAGAAAAGGACATGGTAGTAGTCACTGTACTCATTGTAGATGACATTATAATGATATGAAGTTCTCAATTCCGAAAGTGAGGAAAAGTAATAAGAAATTAGAAAGGCGAATCTTTGGCCGGATTTAACTATATTTAGTTGAAGGGTCCAAGGGAGTTCTTTGAGATCAGTTCATATGTTACATTGGAGGAGGTCCTAAATCCTTTGATGGGCATGAAGTATATGATGCGCTTTTTGGAAAGAGTCGAAATGATGAATGGTTCATATGGGAATAATACTTGGGTTTATGGATTTAACCTCCAGGTTGCACTTGGTTGTGAGTGGTTTTTGTTCAAAAGAAGCAGTCGATGGAGACATATTAAAACACAAGCCGGTTAGTGGCTAGGTTTTAGGCAAAAGTATGGTATGATTACTTTGAACTTATGTCGTCCGGTGGCAAAGATGTATCCATTAGATTTTATGCGTTAAGCGCGATTCATGGTTGAATATTCACCAATGGATGTCAAACTGCTTTCTATGGTGAATTGGGGAGGAAGTGTACATGCAATCAACCAGAGGGTTTCAAAGTAAGGAAGAAAGCAAAGGTTTGCAGTTAGTTAGATCTTTTGTAAGGGCTAACAGCACTATAGCTAATCGGCATCAATAATTTGATGATGTTGTCTTGGTATGGGTTTCAAATTATCAGTTTGATAGTGTGTATTTGAGCAATTAATGATAGGGTAAAGGTGTATAATTTGCTTATTAGTGTTTAGAGGACGATTAGTGTTATTTTGGACTAGTATTTTTGAATGAAAGTTCATATAAAGAAACAAAGCGTTTTTCTTCTTCAAGTCAGCTTTTCCATGAAAGACTTGGGACACAGCGGATGTGAATTTTTAGGTAATAAGAATGTGAGAGGGAAGGACTATTCTTTGTCACAATTATTATTTGGAAGTGATTATCGAAGTTAATGAGTTAACTTAAGTTATTTTCTACTCCTATTGGATCTACAAGTTAGTTTGGTTCGTAGTAGTGGTACCATTTGCACATTGGAGTAGCAGCTTGGTTGGAAGCTTGATGTATCAATGACATAGCACTAGATGAATATAGCTTTTTTCTATGGTAAGCTAAGTCGTATACTAGTAACCTAGTATGATCATTGGTGCTCTTAAGAGGAGTGCTCGGTATTTGAAGAAACCAAGGAGTATGGTTTGACATTACGGGAGTCTTCTGTTTTAGAAGGATAACGGAGCTAGTTGGATTCCAATAAGGAAGATTTTTCGTAAAAGTGGATGGGTGTTTTTCTTGGAGGAGTGCATTTCATAGCTAAAGAAGGCAACATGTATAATGATTCAAACTATGGAATCAGGAATTCATAGTCCTAGTTTTGTTGCAAAGAAGCGAATGGCCTAAGGAATAGTGTTTGGTGAGGTTGATTTGTGATAAACTATGTACCCTTGCTAATTGTTTGCTGCAATCAAACATTGCAAAGGCGTTAGGAAGTCTCAATGGAGTCAAGGCACATTGGGGTTAAACATACCTATGTTCGTCAAATGATCAAAGGATGGTTGTATAACATTGGTTTTTGTTCGTCTCAACTCAATTTGGGCGGATAGTTTATAACCGTTGCAAGGGAGTTGGTTGGTAAAAATGAACAAGGATGGGTCTAAGCTATTTGACAACTTAAGAAGGGAAACTCAATTGCGTCTAATACAACGTGGACTCGAATTCATGAGGATAGAATTTATTGATGGTTGTGTGCACTTGTGTTTTATTCCAAGGTTAGTGCAAATTTACTGAATGATAAGGAGGGTGAATTTATTGAATTCTTAATGACTATTTGAGGGAAGATCAATTGCGGAGTGTAACGTTTAAGATTTCCTATATGAGTAGAGGTTTTGGCCGCTCATCAAGTTTGGGCTTTCTTGAAACGCTCATGATGGATATGGATAAGGCTACTATAGGTATCGAGGTTAAAGGAATTTGTTAGATGCTTATGTGGTTGTAACCTTCGGTATTCGTGGGATTGGGTGATTCCAGGGTTAGTCCATCACACGATTGAATCATTCTACAGTGTGCATATATAGTAGGATTCAATTTTAAGATATTTATTAGATAAGTATGTTGATTTTGTAATTTTGCAATAAAAGAGGTTTGTCAACATTTATGTCATAAATGGGAGGAGGATGTGGAAATTATAGCTAAATGGCCTGAGCAATAATATGATAAGTAATTATAGACAGTATAGCAAGGGCTAAGTGGAGTAAACAACATTAGGACATTTGGCGGAATTGGACAAAGACAAATGGGCCGCGCACTAGATGTGGCGCGCATTTGGTACTAAGACCCAAAATGGGCACAAGCCATATGCTCCTGAGTGCGTTTTAATGCGCGATCCAGCGTTTATTCTTTTGTATTGTGGTTTCTGTCGTTGGTGCCTGAACTTAATCATTGAATATGTGATTTTAAATTACATATAGCTGTGTATGTAATTGTATGAGTTTGATTGGTTTATAACACATTAACTCAGATTGATTTGGTATCAATTGCATGATTGGGGGTTACTCCATAATTGGCTGTTGGGAGTATCCTAAGTGGCTATAAAGGCTAGATTGATTCATTTGGCTGACAATACATAACAGTATTCTTAAGTTTTTCTGTTGATTACTCGTTCTCATTGAAACTTGCAAACTTCTTTCAGGTGAGGTTTTTACAAATTCAAACAAAGTTTTTTTTTAACTTGCTTTGTGATACAAAGTAAGTTGTTCTCTCTCATTGTTCTCATTTATTATTTCGTGGTAACCGGTGATACTTAGAGGGGCGAAATTACTAAAGGAGGTATTTCGCGTGCCTTGGAGTATTCCGTTACTAGCTTTATTGGTTCTAACATTATACTATGTGTTAATTATGTATTTTGATTAATATTGTATATTTTTAATACGTTAGAATATAATTGGATCATATATTTTGATTTCTTGTATAGCGTTGAAGTTAATCTTAAAAATGTCGAGATTTTTTTAAAAGTTTTATGGGGTTTCAAGGAATATGTATTGTTGTATCTTGTGTAGGATCAATAGTATTGATTTCTTTTGGTTGTAGGAGAAATATTCTCTTGAGTTATTTTGAAGTGAAAAAACATGTGGATGTTTTCTTTTCAAGTACGTCATTTGCGTAATCTTGAATCTTATGTATGTTTGTTGATTGTTTTTGAACTTAGAAGCAGATAGGATCATCATGGAATTACTTGAGTAGAGCAGAGAAATGTATGATGAAGTCTTAGTCAAGTATAATGAATTTGGGATGTTCTGAGGATTTGTTTGGAAGTTGTTGATTAATCTTTTGTCATTAATTACTGGTATGTATATTATATTATTATAAATATATATATATATATATAATATAATATATATATTATATATATATATATATTATATATATTTACTCATTATATATGGAGTAAGTGTTATTTCTTATAGGCGATTTTTATATCAGTATGACATGATATGTAGATTGAGTAAAGGGAGGTATTCAAGTTCAATTGAGGGTTGTGGCCTTTGTCCACGGTTTATTAACTAATGGAAGGTTAGTGTTAAAAGAGTTCATGTGGAAATTTTTGTGGTTTTGTTTGTGAGTAATGTGAATGTGTTATATTACAGTTTAATTAAATTATTGATGAGCAATAATTGGATTTGTGCCTCTAGAGTATTGACATAGGGGTTGGGGTTGCGATTTTATTCGCTTCCTTTCTAGGGATGTCTGATAAAGCGTCTCTTTATTTTATTTTAAAAATGGATTTTATCAAATGGAGTTAGTTTGAGATTCTCTAACTATGGTGAGGAGTTGCGCCGTTCGCATCTAGTTATTGAACTTTGATGCCTTTGACGGGGAGGCATGGCATGAATTGTGGCACTAGTTGAACTGTGGCACCTCGTGTGTCTGGGATTTGGACAACCTTGTCTATTGCTCAAATCATATCTAGTATAGTATAATATATTGAGTCATGTATTGGAGTCGAGTAAATTATTTTTGCAGGTACAATCTAGTTAACAGGAGCAGTTGATGTTTTGGRATTGTGCTGTATTAGAGCAGCTGTATGTAATAAGTAGTGATATATTGGTCTGAGTTTGGGATCTGTTGTATATGTATAATGTTGTTAAATGGTTATGAACACCACGGTTGGATTTTCTTTTGTTTCTAAGCAGGTGTCGTAACTCGGTATGTCCAGTTTTTAGGGGAGATGATGTCCGTTTGTTTTCTGATTTCGTAATTTGTACGTACTCAGCTTTRTTGATTGTGTGCTTTGTGTTGTTTGTTGTCGTCCACACTCGTCCACTCTCTCTCTTCGTTTCCACGATCATCCCCCCTCTCGCTATTCACCGTGCTCTGCATTGTTCCTCTTTCCCTAAAATCATAGCTAAATTGAAAACCAGAAATAAATCGAAAAAACCAAAATTGAAWAGAGCAAGGGTTACGRGTTGCAATTGTTGGAAGGGAGGGAGAGAGAGAAAGGAAGATTGAAGGTTTGAGCTATGCAATGCATTTTAGGGTTTAAGGGTAAAAAGTTGAGATGGGATGAGATCAAGGGTTGGAATGAAGAGGAGGAAGAAAGAGAATGATGTAAGGGAAGCTTCACCMTTGGATGATGTTGATGATGYAGGAAGAACTGTTCAATGTGTCGAACTGTTYATTTTATGAACAATATCTTGCTTGTAAACGTTTATATTGTAATAAGGATATAAGTGAAGGGAAAAATCATGGCATCACCCCTCGAAATTCCAAATTAACCCTTCTATAATTGATTTTTCACAACAAGCAGTCAGATGATGTCAAACTTTCCAAATCAAACATCAAAATAATTTTAATAAAGAACACAATTAATGCATAATCTAAAGTTTGTGTTTGACAAATTTGTAAAATAAAATGGAAATTCGGCATAAATTTTAAAAGCACACAGTAAAAAAATCATAGAAAAATAAATTGAATAATGTATTTTCAAAATATAATATTATTGTAATCACAATGAGGTGATCTTAATGGATAATGATAATAATAATGATAATATTAACACACACCACATTTACATCAGTATAGCTATAATCGAAGATTTTTAGACTTTTTTCAGAGGACTTTTAGAGTTTTWCTTATAGTGAAAATACATAATGAGATTATGTGGAATTAGCATATTTTGAAATTTACTTACACATAATGTACTTAATTTAGTTATGAATATTGTAACAAGTGTCAAGTGATCTCCAACAATATTTGTTTGCAAAACTTTATTTGAGCAAGGTCGGTTGTCAYGAGTCACTATAAAGCTTTGAATTATATAATTTTATTGAGAATAAACGAAATCAAAATAAGTACTTTGTGATTGAGTAGTATGATAAATTTTTGGTTGCAAAGTTAGTGAGTATAATGCTTATCGTTAAACCGTGTTTGTTTTAAATAGGCAAGTTACAAGTATATCATTAAGTAGTTTGCATAAATTTACTTATTCATTAGTTGTTACCCCCTTTTAATTTCATCTTTRTTTATCTCCTTTTTTATCCATACATATTTGGTTAGAGTTTTGGATTTCCTAAACTTGACTCGGATAAGTTTTAGATTTCTTTGCGTGTGARGTGTGACTATCCTTTAAACCTCTTCACATAGTTATGTTTGGAAGGCCTTAATTTCCTATTTTTGTATCGCTACGATACACGTTTTTTTGGTCAACTWAAAAAAATCGTATAATTCTCATGTATAATGTCTTTTCTACCATTTTAAACAATTTTACCAAAGCTAGAGAATAATCATTGCGGCTCATTAGCCATTTCAAATCGATACTAAATGGAATCACAGAGAATACACATCRATATATAKGATGTCATTTTCGCCATTTTATACAATTTTACTAGAAAGAAAAATCATTGCAACTCATTAACCATTTCAAACCGACCACAAAACTAAACAAAATCACATAAAACACACATCGGCCCATACAGTTTACCCAACGACTACATCCACTTTCCATCAAGAGTTGAACCCATGTGATGCACAATTGCACATAGGATATATAGGAGAACATGCTCTTGAGACTAGAGTCATACTTGATAGTTGATACTTGTATATAACTCCAAGTCTCCAACCCATAATAATAGAGAGGATAAACTTTCACAATTCACATGCTTAGAAATGCACATTGCAACACTAGGCCGTTGCCTTTGGCCTTTGAGGTCATAAAAGAATTTCTCTTTATTTTCTCTCCCCTCTTTTCTCTAAACAAAAGGAGCATAAATGGGAAGGAAAGCAATGCAAATTGATTAATACTTCATGCAAATATTGTTTTATTGCAAATGACACACAACACAAGATACAAGAAAACAAACAAAACAACAAAAAAATGTTTTCTTTTTTTCCCTTTTTTTTCTTCTCATGATAATAACAATTAATTGAAAAAAAAAATAGAGGAGAGAGAAAGTGGGGGAGGAAGAAAATAAAGGTGAACGTTTTTCAGACCAATACTCAATTTCCAAATTTCCTCATCTCAGAGTAGTAAAACTACCACTTCAACTTAGTACTACAGTTTTTAATTTTCATCAATATTATTATTAAACTAAGTAATTAATTGATTAATTAATTAGTAATTTGAGCTTACTATTGCAATATTTTATCATATCGTAAATTGATTTCATATCATCTTCTCGTATTATTTTTTGTCTGAGTACTCATAAGTCTTTCATGTGTCAAATCTCATCTTCTTTCAACAACAAACAAAAGATAAACAAGCCACCTCTCTTCTTTCTCTTTCTCTCTAATAAAAAGGAAAAAAGACTACAAAATTAAACTGGGTAAAAATTTGTACTTTGTTGTGTGAGTAAGAGAAGGAGAGAGAGAGAGAAAGCAAAAGAAAGACCAAGGACAAAACAGAAAGGCATTTTCAGC
>SNQN01002752.1:29798-51336 GCA_008642245.1 Bassia scoparia | reverse complement strand
TTTCCTTTCCCTCATTTTTTTGCTTTAATTTTTGTGGGTGTTACTCGAAATTTTGGATTTTTTTTTCATGGATCAAAGTTGGGTTTTGCAGAATTGAAGTTGGGCTTTGCAGAATTTCTCTCAAAAATCACACCCACTTTAAAAAGTTTTGATTTCCTTGGTTCCAAATTTTGCAATGCAGGAGATCTCTTCTTCGTAATCTCTAATTTTGCCTTTTTAAGTTTTGAACTTTTWAGTTTTGAGAAGAAGATTGAAGATTCATGAATTTCAGGCTGTTAGTTTGAACTTGTACGGTACGTTTTTTTGTTCGAATTTCCATTTTTTCTGTTATTTTTTAATTTTTTTTTTAATTTTTGGTGGTTTTTAGTAATAACTCAGAAAATTAAGTTCCGATCTATAAGTCTCAAAATTGTTAGTGTTGGATTTTCTAAATTAATTGTAAAAATTAATTATTTTTTTTTWAAAAAAACCCTTAATTTTGTATTTTATTTTGTTGGTCTTGATTTTCGGAATATTATATTTTTCGTAGGCTGCTCACCTAGTTATTCTTTCCTAGTATATTATAATGGCGAATTGATTGGTATGCATTAATTTTACTCCGTATTTTATTTTTTACTTTGTCCTTCGTTTAAGACAAAGTTTAAAAAATTAATTAGCTTTCTTAAAGTTTTAGTCTTTATTTGCTTGTTATATAATTCTGGGGTGAGATGAAATTCTGAAAATAAAATAATATGAAACGCGGAAATAGGGATTCTTTATATGATTATGACCCAATAAGAATTTGGTCTACTTTCTTTCTTTCTTTTCAAATTAGGTGGTAATAATCTTGTATGATATGATATGATAATAAATTATAATATTGCTATTAATAATTTAGAGTAAAGTTTTGTTGCTATGTCTACCTTTTACCTGCAAAGTAGCTAATTTAAGTCCTTATCTTATTTGGTGGTTCTGATCTGTATTCTCTTGTAGTATTAAAATATGCAATTAGTTTATAATTCTTATGATCTGTAAGATTATACTATTTTTCAGCATCAACAACTTAGGAATTCAGTCTTTAGGAGAGAGAGGAGAAAGTTCTCATCAATTTTTCTGCTAAATGGGGGTTTTTGCAAGTTTGTAAATTTTGATTCTTTAATTGTTAAGTTGGGTTTTGAATGGCATCTGATGTTGTGGATACATGGGTGCATTRGCTTGTGAAACTTGTTTTTAAGCATCATTTAAGTTTAAATATTCATGGCATTAATTGCTGAAACTTTGTGAATCTTCTGTGTTGATATAGGAATTTAATGTTCAGAATTGGGGTTGAGTGTTTATAAAGCAAAAGAATTTTGGGTTTTCTTATAAAATTGTCACTGAATTCAGGAAATTAGCTGGAGTGTTATCTTTGGGGATATTCAATTACATTTCTTTTTGGTTTCTTGCTTGTTTAGGGGGCTACTGGATTTTTGGGTATAGAAACCAGGAAGAAGGATGGTTACTTTGTCTTCTTTGGAGAAAATTTCGGCTGTGGGTAAACTGTCTGATTGCTTGGCAATGTCACAGACTTCTGTGCCGAGAGATCAGAAGGTTGATGCAGTTGGAGAAGACGGGAATCTTGCTGTGCATAGAAGTCTTTCGAGATCCATGAATCCGAATAAAACTATGCAGCCTGATGTGTATCAGGATTCGGCATACTACAAAGGGGATAATAGACATCTTGTTGGGGTCGTCGGGGCTCAGAATGAAAGCAGTCTTTTTTCCAGTTCACTCTCTGATTTGGTTAATCATAAGCNTAATTAGCTTTCTTAAAGTTTTAGTCTTTATTTGCTTGTTATATAATTCTGGGGTGAGATGAAATTCTGAAAATAAAATAATATGAAACGCGGAAATAGGGATTCTTTATATGATTATGACCCAATAAGAATTTGGTCTACTTTCTTTCTTTCTTTTCAAATTAGGTGGTAATAATCTTGTATGATATGATATGATAATAAATTATAATATTGCTATTAATAATTTAGAGTAAAGTTTTGTTGCTATGTCTACCTTTTACCTGCAAAGTAGCTAATTTAAGTCCTTATCTTATTTGGTGGTTCTGATCTGTATTCTCTTGTAGTATTAAAATATGCAATTAGTTTATAATTCTTATGATCTGTAAGATTATACTATTTTTCAGCATCAACAACTTAGGAATTCAGTCTTTAGGAGAGAGAGGAGAAAGTTCTCATCAATTTTTCTGCTAAATGGGGGTTTTTGCAAGTTTGTAAATTTTGATTCTTTAATTGTTAAGTTGGGTTTTGAATGGCATCTGATGTTGTGGATACATGGGTGCATTRGCTTGTGAAACTTGTTTTTAAGCATCATTTAAGTTTAAATATTCATGGCATTAATTGCTGAAACTTTGTGAATCTTCTGTGTTGATATAGGAATTTAATGTTCAGAATTGGGGTTGAGTGTTTATAAAGCAAAAGAATTTTGGGTTTTCTTATAAAATTGTCACTGAATTCAGGAAATTAGCTGGAGTGTTATCTTTGGGGATATTCAATTACATTTCTTTTTGGTTTCTTGCTTGTTTAGGGGGCTACTGGATTTTTGGGTATAGAAACCAGGAAGAAGGATGGTTACTTTGTCTTCTTTGGAGAAAATTTCGGCTGTGGGTAAACTGTCTGATTGCTTGGCAATGTCACAGACTTCTGTGCCGAGAGATCAGAAGGTTGATGCAGTTGGAGAAGACGGGAATCTTGCTGTGCATAGAAGTCTTTCGAGATCCATGAATCCGAATAAAACTATGCAGCCTGATGTGTATCAGGATTCGGCATACTACAAAGGGGATAATAGACATCTTGTTGGGGTCGTCGGGGCTCAGAATGAAAGCAGTCTTTTTTCCAGTTCACTCTCTGATTTGGTTAATCATAAGCGTAAGTGTCTCCACTATTATCTTTTTGAAGTTATTAAATTGTTTGATGGGCAATTCTGTTAAGTTGTTTGCTGACTTACAATACTTGTACTGGTTTCCACTTTTGTAGTTAGACTGTCATCCAATAAATTTTTGTCCCGACAATCTGCTACTGTTGCTCCTCAAATTGATGAGGCCGAGGCTTTTAAATCCCTAGAAGAAAATGAAGGACAGACTATCAATAATCTTCTTCCTGATGAAGAAGAGCTATTTTCTGGGATGGTTGATGAGATGGGGCATATGGGTAATGGCAATGCCAATGATGATTTAGATGATTTTGATGTGTTTACTTATAGTGGTGGGCTGGTGGCATAGAATTAGAGGCGGAAGAACATTTACAGGCAGGCCGGAGGAATGGAGGTTATCCCTGGGGCGTGCACCAGAATCAGCAGCGTTCTGTTCATGGTATCGATCATACTCCAAGGATCCATTCCACTGCAAGATTGTCCAATGGTGCTGTGATGGGCGATTCGTCACCTCATGAGAATTCTCGTATTTACAACGGTTTTCCATCTCCTGTTAGAATGCCGTCTGTTGGCAGCGATTTTGGTCATAGTGAGGGCGGGCAATCTTTCCCTCAAGTGCAGCTTGATAATAGAGGCATTCCCAATTTCCATCCTCATTCTCCTCAAGTGCCAATGCATAGCGTTCTTAACATGATGTCCCAGAATTCATTGGACAACGTGAATGGCTTTGCTGATGACTTTCGTCCCAGGGTATCTGAAAAAGTCAACTTGGACACTCATCATTTAGGCTTGAATGGGCATGCTAGGGAACTCGGTGACGGTGNTGCTGATGACTTTCGTCCCAGGGTATCTGAAAAAGTCAACTTGGACACTCATCATTTAGGCTTGAATGGGCATGCTAGGGAACTCGGTGACGGTGGTAAGTTGAAAGTTGCATTATTGTTCTAATACTTGATTGTGTATGTTTGTGTATGCTGAGGAAATATAATTACTTCTGGATGTATGGTTTAATCTATCTTACTCAGACTCCTGCACTCTTATTGGACATGATACATGTCCATGCTTAGACTTGATGATTTTATGGTCAAACAGTCCTTGTTTATTTTGAAATCGAGATGTATCCATGTCCTAGTGTCACAGATTGACACTGGGTATTGGGAAGTTTAATTGTGTCTGAGGAACAAAGTTTTAAGCCTCCCTGTAATAGAGTCCTAGCGTCACAGATTGTTGTGCTTTTTTAAAAAAATAATCTCTTTTGGTCATTTTATTTGGCTGACAAATGTAAGCTACACTGTGTGTGRTCAAGAATACTTTAATGGTCTCTGCTATTGGATACAAGGGTTGCAGATACTATGGCAACTGTTGTCTTTGTACACAAAGAATCAATCTTTAATCTTTTGAGAGAGTATGGGAACAAGTATTGACAATTATACTGACAAATGTGTTGAGATACATATTGTGCAGGTGATGGCTAAACATTGGTTTGCAGCCGATTATCAACTGGTTTTCTTTAGGCAACCGATATTTCACTTGTAATTATTATTGAATGATATTTTGTTTAGCAATTTAGAGGAAAATTGTGCAGTTACCACTTATCTTTGTTTGGATTTTCTTTTTTCCCTTCCATTCTTTAAAATTTCCATGATCTTTTTTGAGACCTTAATAGTTAATTCCTTATATACATATATTTTATTTTTTTATTCACTTGGTATTTTTCCCTAGTTTAAAGTTACAACTTACAAATTATTATTTTTCCAGTTTTTGGATATTCTCCGAATGGACTTAATGTACAACAGTCTATGGCGAGCAAGTCTAACTCATATCAGCAACATCATCTGAGATCTTTGCTTATGCCGAATTCCCCATCATTTTTGAATAACAATCATGCTCATCACCTCGGGAGGCTTCCTGGATCTCCAGGGGCTCAACACCTTATGATGAATATGGTTTCACCAGTGCACCACCTTCAGGTAGGCTCTGCTCCTGTGGCACCAGTAATGAAGGCTTCACTCTGGGATAGACAGCAAATGTTTGCWGGTGAATCTCCTCACGAACCTTCTGGTTATCAAATGGGGGCCATAAGGAGTGTTGGTATTCCCGGATTTTCAGCATCACCTGCTCGAGAAATATCTTCTCCAATAAACTTTTCTCATGTTCATGGATCTGAAATGTCTAAGAATGCTGGCATACAATCACCTCAACAAATGAGTCACATGTTCCATGAGAGAAATACAATGAATTCACTTCCAACATCTTTTGGGTCTCCCAGTGAACGTGTTAGAAGAAGTAGAAATGAGACCAACTTGAGTCATGCTGACAGGAAGCACTATGAGCTTAACATTGATCGTATTATGCGTGGTGATGACAATCGAACCACTCTAATGATTAAGAATATCCCTAACAAGTATGTTGTCATGTTGATTTTGCTTTCTTGCAGATTTAATCTATCCTTATTATTGAAAGCAGTTTACACTTTTACTTATATGTTATCATTTAGCACACTTCTAGCTTTAATTATACAACCTAATTTATGTAGATTWGCTGAGAAGTTGCTAACTTGAATCTCCGTTGTTCTTCCATCATTAACAATACTGATTTCCTCTCTCTATGTAATGTTGTGGTAATTCCAGGTATACTTCCAAGATGCTTTTGGCCACAATTGATGAGCAGCATCGAGGAAAATATGATTTTATATATCTTCCAATTGATTTTAAGGTATGGACTTCATAAATTATACTATTTTGGAACAATTAGAAGAAATGAAATCTATAGCTTTCTAATGGTTCACTAATTCACTTATTTTATTGGCAGAATAAATGCAATATGGGCTATGCATTCATCAACATGATTGATCCTGTTCAGATTGTTTCATTTCATCAGGTYTGTATTTTTGGAGAGCTTATCTAATTATTTAGAGATCTGCCCTCGTTAAAATTGAAATGATTGAGAGTGTCTTTTGCAGACATTTGAAGGAAGAAAATGGGAGAAGTTTAATAGTGAAAAGGTTGCATCTCTAGCTTATGCTCGCATTCAAGGAAAAGCAGCTCTCATTGCACATTTCCAGAATTCAAGCTTAATGAATGAGGATAAACGATGTCGCCCCATTCTTTTCCACACAGACGGTCCAAATGCTGGTGATCAGGTTGGAAATTGTCCTGTTCCCAGTAAAGTTTTTAAGCGTAAACTATTGCGTTATATGTAGTTCTCCCCCCCGTTTTAGCTCAGAGCTAACGGGATAAATGAAGTCAATCAATCAAAGCCTTAATCCCATATGAGGGGTCGGCTAACATGAACCAAAAGTGATTATTCCGGGAGCTAACGGGATAAATGAAGTGGATCAGTTAATAGCCGATGTCAGTTTTGTGCTGGGACGGTATTATTACTGAATTCCTTGTACATGTGAGTTAGTGACGTCAGAGGAATAGCTGATATAATACATAGAACCATTTCGGTTGAGATTATGTCATACCCAAAGCATAATGAGTAGATATTCCTTTGTGGTCAGTTAAGTGGTTACTAAAGAGAATGAGTGTGTGACTGTATCTAGAGGTGGGCCCTCTTACAAGTTCATGGGTGGTTTGGGGTGGTTGGGTGAGTAACCCAAGAGGGTCAATATTTAGGTAGTTCTGGATGTAAGAGCCAAGAGTTGGTAAAAAAATGTGGTTTTTTTTGCTTAGAAATGATTTAGAAATTAGTATATCATAGCTTACCTAATTTGGAATATATCGATTTTTGATGATAATGAGAAAATTTTAAGGCAACTCATTAGCTTTCCAACTTAAATTGACTACCGGACACAGCAGGTATTAGTTAATGATGATGATGAGAAGTTTTCGAGAGAACTTAGTTTCAACATAAATTGACTAGTAAAACCAGCAGATAAGAAGCTTTTTAGCTTATGCAGGACAATCTGAATAATAAATTGTTGAGTTTGTGGTTTAGTCCTTTTAATGGTGATCTTGATACAATTGTTTTCATATTAACTGTGAGTGTTGAGCTGCTTTGCCAAGGATTATGYGGCTGACATATTTTCACCTGTGCTGCAGGAACCATTTCCGATGGGTACCACTTTCCGCGCAAAGCCAGGTAGGCAACAAGTGGGCAGCGGTGGCAGTGAAGATGAGGAATAATGACTAAGAAGTATCGGTTTGGAGCCCGGTGTTTGTAGGAGAATTCTGTAAATTTTTCTCATGTGGCTCTGCATATTTAAAACTACCTTTTTGAAAGCACTGGAGAAGACCTTGCTATTGCTAGTAGAGTAATACTTAAGTAGTCTAAAAAATGCCATTTCTTTCAGCTAGTAACTGAAACCCGAAGTGGCCTTGTTATTGTTAAATTCTTTTTTCGTAGAGTGCTTTAGGGGTAAGCACTATTCTGAAGTTTTGGGAACCAGAAAATTTTGACCTAATCAGTGTCTGTGTAACTAGGCCATTTTTGAGAATGTTGTAAATTTTTCATTGGGGGCATCGGTTGCATTTAGAAGAGACTGCCCGTTCTACTACATTAGGGCCTAAGACTTTGATTACTGACATCTTCACCAATTAGGATTCAACTATGAATGTAAGCTTCAGTAAATGATTATGTATGGGATTTTGCTTGACTCTATTTTATGTCTCCATACTTACCTTGCAATTTACCCGCTCCCCTAAATSCTCCGGTGTTTTGCGTTTGGGTTGCTCGCTGCGCCTGAAACTACAAACCTTGCAGTATCAGCAATGGTAGTATAGTGGATGACCAAAAGGATTTGTTGAACCAGAAAGGAGAAATGAATCCAATTCTGTTGGGGCATTGATCCTGATTTGTCTCACATTACAAAGTTYTACTACCACAAGAAGGGCCTTTAGTCCTTGACCAATGAAGATGGTGACAATTGTACCAAATACTGAGTGAGTACTGGTAATATTTTCTACCACAAGAAGTCTTTTTGCCAATAAAGATGATGACAATTGTCTGAGATGTATATGTATGTCTTTCCTTGTCAAACATCTGCTATGATGATGATGAGCTTTTGATTTTTCCAAAGGTGATAATGTAAGCATTGATGGTCCCTGCCTTTTTTCTGGTTACTTGTCACTATCTACTTATTCTTGGCTTCTAATCTTGATTTGTGTGACAAAGTTTGCTACTTGCTACTTTCATCTTATTATATGGATCTCAAACTCATATCCAAACATATGATGGAATAATGAGCCCCATTGTTGGAGAATGGACATCATCTCATAATGTTGATGCATGTGAAGGTTTTTTGGAATGGGATTTGATATGGAAGTTGTTTTGTGTGAGAAATCCTATGAATGTTCTTTTCATGGGTGAAACATAATGCAAATCATCTTTCCAAGGTAATCAATCGCTAAATGAAWTAAGTTTCAAGGCAATTTATTTATCGATTTATATTGTTTCAACGACAAGAATGAGAGATATTAAAAGTATCGATGAGATGCTAAAGAAAAAATGTAAATGGGTGGAGGGACTTCACACTTGAGTCCCCTCATCCGTGCACCATTAATATTRCATCCCATAATTTTCATCTGTAACTAGCCTCCTTATTTTTTTAAAAAAATATGTTGAACACAAYGTCTTCATTGTTTTGTCATTTGCTTACAAATTCATACAAGTATTGACGAATGAAATAAATACACCTATACAACCAACRRTACTATTTTTTGTTTAGAAAGCTACAATGGTAGGGAAAATCGATCTTAAAATCTTCTGGAACCGAGAAGGGAGCTCTTAGCAATTGAGCCATCCCTTACTCTCACATACAAATATACAACCAACATTAAGCTAGTATATAAAAATGAATAAATAATTAAGGATTCTCGTAGTAACAGATGACACCCGTGTTCTTATTTAGATTTTGCACTTCTTTTTTTGACTTGTATTATTACACAACTTATACCAAGATTATCTAATTGTTTGTCCTATGAACATTTGCATTTGGAGATGAACATTGGCATTAACATTTGCATTTGGTGATGTGCATTTTAGACCGGAACATTTGCCATGGAGCATGAGAATTTTACTGTTTGGCGAGACTGAGCCAATGGGCCGGGCCAACGATCCCCTCTATACAATAGTCATCAGCTGGTTTGATATTCGTCGCCTTCGATGACTAACTATCATCTGAATTTCATGKGCAAACCTTTTCACGTAAAACCGAAAGGATCCACACAAATCACACTTCTCTTTAACACAGTTCTTCAGCCCTCTTTGCTAATTTTCCACTGGTAAGTAACTATTTTTTCCCTCCTTTAATTTTTAGATATTCAGTAATTTACATTTCTTCCTGTTTTTTCATCATTTTATTGTATTTTACTTTTTCAATAATCAAGCTCAGTTGAACTGTAATGGTTAGAACTCTTAAAATGAATGATGTTTTTGTACTCTCGTACCCAGAATCCAAATTGCTRGTTTTATGGTTAAGTCTGTGTTTGGTTTSAAAGGATATTTGGTTTTTATTGGAAATTAGAATCACAATTTTTATAGAAATGTTTAATTGGAGAGTAGAGGGTTGAATTGAGGAATTGTTGTGGAACTGYTTCATAATAAAGGGAAAATCTTTTCTACCTTTTTGCCAAACCCAGTTTAACTTACAATAGCATAATTGCTGGTAGAATGATGTTTTCTTTGGGTAACTCAACACATAATGTGTGATGTATAATTGATTTTCGTTGTCCAATTCTGCAATTTTTTTAGTGAAATTAATGCTATTAGTGAAGAGGGTCAACTTGCACCGATTCATTCGCCGTCATCGGTGTATACATGGAGGTGGAGTTTGTGAGGAGGATGTAAGGGTGATTCCCTTTGGAGGGGAAACAATTGATCCAATGTATGTAGATTTGCCCGAGCCTCGTAGGAGCAAGTCGGAGAGGAAGCCGTATGTGACCCCTATGAAAACCTTAATAAAGAGAGCCAAGGAGGAAAAGGAATTGATGAAGTTGAATCCTTGTCGCKTGCTTSAGCACCCCCCTGACAATGGAATTCTTGTTCCTGAGCTTGTGGAAGTGTCGAAACGAGTCTACTGGGCACGAGAATCTGTTCTTATTGGAATTTCGAATCTCCTTGAATTCATACCTGTCCTTAAATGCAGGTCTGTCTGTTATCTGTTCTTTAAACTTTAAGATACTTCGTAGTTGCTAGCTTTTCTTGGTTAGATTTTTGTGTTATGTCATTATTTATCAAGAATTTGCTGCGAAAAAGGTTACTTATTTGATCAGTAGTTTCATTTCTATTTGCAATGTTTAGAAAACCAGACTAGTTACTTCTTTATGAAATCGTCAGAAACTTTGTGAATTGATTGATCACTTTTGCGGCTTTGCCAAAGTGTTTTGGTCTTTGCTGGTATTGTGCAGTTTATTCTGAAGTCTCTCTCTTTGTCTTAACACCTTGATTAATTGATAATATGTGCATTTCACAAGTCATGTGCTGTGTAGGACTTCTTCTGTGATTTTGTCTCATGTGTCAATGTATGGAACCATACCATAGAAACATGGTATAAGAGTAATACAAAGTAATACTTGATTACCCATTTGAAGGTGCATCAAAACATTGATTGCCCATTTGAAATAGAGCAAGATTGAGACTTAGCATCCTTGGAACCACATTTCTTATGACACAATTTTAACTTTCGAGCTGTAGTTAATTGATTATGGGATTTTATTTTTTTATTTTTTACATCCGTAGACTCGAATGCTGACTTAAGTTCCATTATCAGGTTCTGCTCAGAAGTTCATATTGGTCAAGTTGGGCATGAAATACGTACCTGCACTGGACCAAAGAGTGGTTTTCGCAGTGCTATGCATGATTGGAGAAAAGGAGGTTTATCTGATGTAATTTTCTTTCCCAAATGCTTCCACCTCTATGATCGTGTTGGGAAACCACGAATCGTGCACAGTGAAAAATTCGATGTCCCGCGTATCCCTGCAATACTGGAGCTCTGTATACAAGCTGGTGTTGATCTAGAACAATACCCTGTTCGGAGGAGGACAAAGCCTGTCTATAGCATTGAAGGAAGAATTGTAGACTTTAATACTGAAACTGGTGTTGATGATGCTGATCATGACGAAGTTCCCAGTCATGACAACCTTCAAATCCATCACAGTTGCAGGACAGCAGTGGAAGATAGAAAAGGTGATTCGCTAGAATGTATTCATCCATTGTTGCAATCAAATGTTGAGGAGAGAAGCTTGRAGGACTTGAGTGTTGGGACAATGGAATCTTGGTTAGAGATGATAGCAGGCGCAACAAAGATCATGGAGAAATATGCTGTTTGGACTTGTGGTTACTGCCCTGACATCCAGGTGGGTCCCAAAGGACACAAGGTGAGGATGTGTAAAGCAAGCAAGCACCAATCTCGTGATGGCATGCATGCATGGCAAGAGGCAACCATTGATGATCTTGTGGGACCCAACTATGTCTGGCATGTTCGAGATTCGTCATCCATACCCTTGTGCAACACTTTGAAAAGATACTATGGGAAGGCTCCAGCTGTGGTGGAGCTGTGTGTGCAGGCAGGGGCACCTGTTCCAGAAAAATATCGAAGCATGTTGAGATTAGATGTGGTTCCTCCGGATATTGATGAGGTTGATCTTGTAGCATGATGTTTAACTCAAAACGAGGATAAAAGTTCAGCATGTCAAGGATACTAATCACCTTTATACTTTGGATAGAGGGGAATGGAAATGAAAAGAGAGGGGGGAGAACAATCTCCCTGGATAGGGCTAGGGGAAGGAAAGTGAGTGGAAGGGAGGGTATCAATTTCTCTCTCTTTAATAAACACAATCCCAGAATCCCTTCAGAATTAGGGAGATTTTGAGGGAAAATGGAGCTTATCTTTCCCCCTCCCTTTCTCTTCCCTCACCTTCTTTCACTCCTATTTGCTATTCAAACAAAGTGTTAGCGAATAGAATGATAAAGCTGCAACATTGCAAGGATCAGGCTGACTGGTAGAGAATTGTAAAAGGAAACTATTGCTCATAACCTCAGTGCCAAGCTCTTATTATAGAAAAATTCGCTACAAATCAACAATGCATTGAAATGGCTAGGTTACTTTAAAGATATATACCTATATGTTCCAAGTATTTCAACTCCGCAAATTGGGTATTTGGATTTTACAATTTGAAGCTGAACGAGCAATGGTCTCATGCTTGTTTTCCTTGAATTATATTGCAATTTTCTCAAGTTCGCTATCTGTCCTATGGCACCATACTCCCCTGTAAGATCCGTTGCTTGAATTGTCACTGCATATCTGTTTGCTGAGCTATAGAAAAGCTGCCATTTTATGCATGCCTTTATTTGGCATCGTTTTTGTTTTGAATTGAGTCTGAATGATGATTATGGTGAAGTCTGAAACGGATGTAAATGTCACCCGCCTTTGTTTCATTCCAGGATCATCTTCAACTGAAAAGCTCAGCTCTGGCCTCATTTGCTGCAGGAAGGATGATTGCAGTCCTTTTCAATTGCTGTACTCCAGTGCTTGAAGGAAGCACATGTTGAAGCTTCTGTGATCAGAATTTTTTCTCGTAACTTGTTGAGTGTCCATCTCTGATGATGTGCATAAGTGACTTTTTGCTTTCGAATAAACATTGAAGTAAAGATATACACTACCAAAATCTGTTGTATTATACAACACTGGTGTTTAGGGCAAAATATCTGTATTAAGTCATTGTTTTTAATTACTGTACTTGTATAGATATATGGATACTGATATAAAATTATAAATATACCTGGAGCAAAATATTCAACCAAATTTTGCTCACTGGTGTTTAGACAGGTTATCAATATTTATTTATATTTTTGCACTAAAGCTGTCTTAAGCTTTGTTAAAATTGCTGGTTTGGTTTTCAAGAATTGTATTCATTAAGGGTCCATTTGGCGTAAGACGTTTTCATTGTAAAATGATTTTTGTAGAAACAATTTTTCATTGTTTGGTTGTATGTTAAAAAAAAGTGATGGAAAATAGGGAGAATAATGCAAAAAGGTAGTAAGAAAGGAGTGTATAAGAGAGGAGAGGAAAATGGTTTTCTTTGCATTTTGGAAGTAAAATTATTTTCCAACATTGTAAGGAAATTCTAAAATTAAGAAAGAGAGGAAAACATTTTTCATAAAAAATATTGAGAAATTCTGACATACCCTCGAGCTTTTGCGTTTTCCAAGGTATATCCCTCCAAAATTTTCATCCAAAGTATACCCCCAAGTTTCAACAACATTTCACATTATAACCTTAATTGTAAAATTTAACTCAACTAAAGTTAAATTTATTTTTTATTTATAAAAAAAAGGAAAAAAACAACCACCATTTCTACCACCCACCCCACTCCTACTCCACCACTCCACCTTTCACCCACCACCCTCGCCACYAGTCACCACCGCCACCCCCACCATCGCCACCTAATCACCCTCAAAACCCATGACTTGACGACAATTCCCACTYGCCAAACCCACCACCGACTCGAATTRAATCGTGGGTTTGGCAACCACTAACACCCAATCGCGACCCAACCACGTCTAAACCCAACCCAGATTTCGAAGTTTGAAACCTATAATTCGAAGTTCGAACCCAAAATTTGCAGTCCATATTGAGAGAATTGGGCGTGGAGAGAGAGTCGATGTCACTCTGAATGAGGCCTCGACGGTGCAAGTGGTGGATGTGGTGGAGGAGGGTCGYTCGGCGATGAGGGAGGAAATGGAAATGGGTGTGGTTGGTTTAAGTCGGGTGGCTAGGGTTTGATTTGTGGTGGTTTGGGTGGTGTGGTGGGGATGGTGGCAGTTTGTTGGGTGTGGGCAGCAAGGGTGGTCTGGGCGGCGGGGGTGGTGACAAGTTGGGTCAGATTGTGGCGAGCGATGGAGTGGTGGTGTGGGGGTAGGTGGTGAAGTGGGAATAGGGTGGCTGTTTTTTTTCTTTTTCTTTTTTTTCATTTTTTAAATATTAAATTTAACCATGTTTAGTTAAAGTTAATCATTATGGGTATAATGTGGAAGGTTAATGAAGTTCGAGGGTATACTTTTGACAAAAAAAATTGGAGGAATATACCTTAGAAACGACAAAACCTCAAGGGTATGCTAGAGAATTTCCCAAAAATATTTTACAATCTACCAACAGAGCTTAAGTGTAAACCTTTGAGCCTGCTTGTCCCGTGTAAACCTTTGAGCCTGCTTGTCTCAAACGACTCACTTAACCCCACATAATCTAACTCGCAATCAAGTACATATCTCATGCTCTAACAAGGGATTCAAGGCTCTTGATTATTTATGCAACTGCTCTTTTTCTTTGGCAATTCCATAGATAAGTTGGTTTTATGATCCTAAATTTTACAAATCCCGAATGACTCGCATCAATTTTGAAAGCACGTATATGTTGCAACGTATCATTCACCTAACGCTCCCACTTTGCTAACAATGTGCCTAGAAAACGAGTGTGCAGGTACTGGAAAAGAATGTTAAGTTCAATGTTACAAATGACAGTGATTTTGAATTTTTTTTTCATTCACCAAAGACAAGAAACAATAAGTGCAAGTAGCTTCCACACCGAAAATCTAGTATAAAAAGTACAATGAAAATCAAATAGGAGAAACAGTTGTGTAAGCCACAGTAGCATGAAGCAACCCTAGAAAACAGTATTCACTTCTTACAGATGAAGATAAAACCTACATATCATTCTTACAGATGAAGATAAAACCTACTCATCATTCTTACAGATGAAGAAATGGCTACAAAAACTTTCATTTTTCAGGACAGAGCCCTCAGGCCTCAGCCTGCCAGGATGATTTCTTGCTCTGGACAGGTATTCACTTCTCAGCCCTCTATTTAGCTTTTTACTTGTGAGATTAGACTGCATGAATAGAAGAAGACCACAAACAATAAGAACACTRCAAAACTACTAGGAAATTTTCAGAGACGGTGATGGAAGAATCTTGCCTATGACGCTGAAAGGGCTAGTTATCATCAAATCTAATCTTCTTGGATGTAGGCCGGTTAGCACCCTCCTACAAAACAGTAGGGGAAAAAATTACAAGAATGATAAGATAGCAATAATCTGATATAAATCCATATGATAATACTCCCAAAATATTGATCAATAWTGGAACATATATTGCCAGAAGTTGTTGTATACATTATCTTGAATTGAGTAATTTCATAACTTTGAGACAAAAAAAGTAGGGCTGCTACCCAGTTTTTACCAACTTTTCCCTACCCGCGTGTGCAAGAAACAGATTTTTACCACTTACACAAAATCAATCGACCCAGGATTTATAGCTACGTGGCTAAACAATTCCGAAAAAAAATCCAATGCACTGGATTACAAGAATCACTGTAGCAATCTTAACAATAATGGAAATACAAACAGGAAACCAAAGCAAAATTTTCCAATGGRTATATAAATAGGTCAGGTGTAAACACGGCARCTGGATAAACAGAATGACCACCAAATACAATTAATATGACATCACCAAGGTTCTCCCCTAACACAATTCAGATATGCAACACAGACTTTCCTTTTGCAGAAAAATGCAACATACAGTTGCCATCAGCACAGGCAAGTAAAATTCAATGTGATAGAAGTTGGATGATCTTACAATTTCAGGACATTCATAATCAATTCCAGCAGCCTCTATTTTGCTTTTTCGTTTTCTGTCCCGCTTCAGAATTGCCTTCAACATTTTTTTGTGCTCCTCRGGTGTCCTATCCTGCACAACCAAAGTTAATAAAGAGATTCACACGCTTCCCAATAATAAGTTTAAGACAACCTCTTTCGGCATACCTTATTATGCCTAATCCTCTCTATTTGAACAAAATCAACGGGTATCTTTTGCCTACGGCTTACACCTTTCCACCTATATTCATGCAATCAACATAAAAGTTAGTTCTTCTCATAAACGTAAGAGCCATACTAAACAGAAAAAACTAACAACCGACAACAGTCAGCAATTCATGAGAAGATTTTCCTTTATCATATAAATAGTAAAGTTGGATGGTCACACAACTTACGAATAGACAATAAGCATGAAAATGTGACAAAAACAGTATAAGTCACCACAATTCGGCAACAGATGGAACCTCCTAATATAGGATACATAATTGTCAACATCATCATGAAAGATATTTGTTTTAGCAGGGGAGACACCGTCAAATACTCAAAACTACATCATGTCAGATTGAACGTAGTTTTCAATGATTGCACACCCAATCAAAATTATGTTCATCTCAATAATGATACAAGAAAAGCTTACAGCTTAGGATGAACGCGCTCTGGAGGAATAAGTTGTGCTTGTAGCATGTGCTCAAACAGTAGGTAATTATGCATACATTCAGCAACTATTTTGGCAACCTGTTACAGCAGCAGGGCAACAAATTATAATACAGCAACATAGGTCAAAGACTGCTTAAATCCAGTAGAATACTAAACGAAAATACCTCCGGGTACTCAAATTCAATAAAACCGTAATGCTTAGACTTTCCAGTCTGCAAAACATTCAAAAACAGGTGAGAGTTATTAAACAATAATCAAACAATACTAGGACTAGTATCCTTCTCCTCACCCYACACATCAAGGTAGGACATGCCAAAATTACACTTTGTAAAACTATACATGTACAACTTCAAATAGATTAATAAATAACTAAAAAAACAAATCGGTGAGAATAACAATACAAGAAATTTAGCTAATAAATGGTGATGACATATATGAAATTAAGATAAGTTAGGATAACTGAAGTAAAATATTATGTGAAAGGAAGCACCAATATTAACATACAAATACTGGCGAGAAAACCAATCAAAAAGTCTAATCTAGTACAGCATCTGGCTTAGTTTAATGATAGACACCAAGTTCAATCTTCCACTAGAGTGGAAAGAAACTGATACACACTCCAAAAGAAACCCTTCAGTTTTGTTCTATTGCTAATGCCCTTAGTAGTGAAAGGGTGAAACATATATTAGCATAAATAAGAGAATCGTGTCTACCTTCTTAGTTCAAAGATAAGTTATAGTGTCTTTGGACTTTGGATAAAGGAATTTAGAGAGCGACAGAGGGAGGGGTAAGGGGGAATCAATTTTACATTAACTTAGCTTCCCATTGACAATACCTCCTCTCCCTTTCCGTCTTGCTTCCTTAAAGTATTATCCAAATCATATCTCCTAAGGCATAAATTAACAAAACCAGAGAATTTTCTTATGTTGGTAACTTAAAATCAATTTGAAGTCAGAAATGAAGAAAGTTCTTGCTTCACTCTTCTGCAAGAGAAAGAAGCAAACGAGACGTGCTTACAAATTGACTKCACTCTCAGCTCAAAGAACAAAAATGTCCTATTAGAGCACACAATGCCCTACTTCGTGCAATCCACAGTCCTTATAGGAATTCGGAAGCAGAAAAACCCTAGCTCAAAAAACTGAACAACATGATCAAATGTCTAACCTTCCTATTCCGCGCAATCTTCATTCTCTTAATGGACCCAAATTGTTGAAAAAAACCTGCAATAGTTAAGAGGAAAACTCGTCAAAAGAGACAAACTTACACAGTCATGACAACGGAATCATCAATCAAATACTTTAACATACCTTCCATTTCTTTCTCATAGAACCCATGTGGAATTCTACCAATATACACCACCGTCGCTTTGTCACCCACATCTCCTCCTTTCGGCGGCTTACGAGCTGGCCCCCCCTCTAATGGCTACAATTCGACAATCACATACAAATACAATGTTAATAATAGGAAATACCCATTCGATACAAATAATCAACAGCGAAACATACCAAGAAATCTGCTTTAGACTCAGTAGATTTGACCATGTCCTTGCTCGCCATTTCTAGGGTTTTAACTTCCAATCTGACACCAACACAAAACAAACACGCGATAAATCTATCTATTATTACTATATTTAATAACAGGTTTTTTGAATACATTGATGACACATGGCACTTCCCTACTATTTTCATTTAATTATTTTTTTTAAAAAAATACCATTTATTCGATGAACAGATGCAATATGCTAATATGGTTACTTGATTTGAATGTGTGTTATACTTTGTTTGTTGTAGTTTAATTATTATATTTCATTGTTGGTCTTCAAATTCAGCCCCAATATCATAAATAATTCTGCCACAAAATCACCCAAAACCAAACAACAATATAAAACCTCCCAAACAATAGAGAAATTGAAACAAAACTCATAATAAATCCAACAAAATTCAAGGACACAAATCGAGCAAATATTTTACACAAAAAAACTGGAGGGGAATGGGAGAGGAGGAGAAGGAAGAAATCCTTAAAAAGCGGAAACCGCTCAGAATGATATCAAACATAGAGGCAAGCAAGGCAGCAGCGCAACACCAGAGACGATGAGGCCGTTCCGTCGAGTAATGGGGCCCGCGACAGAAGAGGAGGGAGAAAGGGGTGTTTGATTGTGATTGTGTTATTTGGGTTTATATTTGGGGGACTATTTATTACATTATGTAATTGGGCTTCTTTTGTTTCGGCGCCAAAGGTGTAATGTTGTTAAAAGTTTTACCTATTTTGTTTCGGTTAACTAGAAATTGCCAATTGAAAAATCTAACTTTGAGACAACCAGATAGTTAACTCTTGTCATAAAAACAAAAAAGTAATAGTAACTCGTATTATTTCAGTGAGAAACAAATGAGTCCTTTGGTGTGATAAAGTGAGAGAGAACCAACATTAGGGATTGATAGATCAATGTTTTGGGAACATTAGGGTTTCGGAATTTCCTATTTCCCAATCTTATTGTACATCACACTACCTCATAATCATCATCCAGTCCTTGCTTTCCTTCATGGATTCAACATACTGTTGTTTCTGCTATTGTTACGATTGAAACACTTGCACTCATTTCCAAATGTTTCCTCTCTTTTCAATCACATTCTTGACACGATTTGATATAATTCGATTTGTGATTTTCTTACCCTACCTTTATTTGTATATATTGCTCATCAATGGCTTTAAGAGCAATTCGCCGGTATAAATTTCTACTTTACGCTCATTATTTTGTATTTCTTTTTTTTGCATTTCCTGGACTTATGGATGATACATGCTTTGATTTTACAATCTTTCATGGGAGGTTGAGTAAATACTATACTAATGCGTAATGAATTTTGTTTTTGGGTTGGTGGATACTTTTAATCTGGTTTCATTGTGGCTTATACTCTGAGTTGTGATTTTTTCGTTGATGTAAATGTCAATTTCGTCTTTGATAAAGTTTTGCAAGACATTGTCTTTATTTGTCTTTGCTTGAGAAATGTCTGTAATTTATTTTTAGATGACTTCCTAGGTTGGATGATGTCCCTAAATATGACTTTTGGGTGAAGTCAATTATGTTAGTTTAAAACTAATGTCTAATTCCTTGGATTGATCTATTTGATTTGTATGAAAAAATGTCCTAAAATATTCTACCTTTGCATAGAATATGTCCTTCTAATTTAGTCTTTGGATGAAAATGTTTTAAATTTCATTTTTAGATGAAAATTGTCCTCTATATATGACCCTTTGCATTGAAAAAGATGTCCAAATTCTGCCTTTGCAGAAATGTCCTATTAGTTTTTGGATGAAATGTTCCTAAATTCATCTTTTAGATGGAATGTCCTAAATTTGACATTCTGAATAAAAATGTTCTAAATTTTGACCTTTGCATTGATTAATGATCCTTAAATTTAGTCTTTGGATGAAAAATGTCCTAAATTCATCTTTTACATGAATAATGTCCTAAATTTTGACCTTTGCATGAAAAAATGTTCTAAATTCTGACCTTTGCATGAGAAATGTCCTAAATTTAGTCTTTGGATGAAAAATGTCCTAAATTCATTCTTTAGATGAAAAATGTTCTAAATTCTGACCTTTGCATGAAAAAATATCCTGAATTCTGACCTTTGCATGAGAAATGTCTGATTCTTTTGTTTTTTTTCTTCGTTTGTATAGGAGTTTATTGAGGAATTAACAAAGCTTTTTGAAAAGTTTGAGCGATTGTTTGAAAAAGCGAAACAAACGTTTTCATGCAATGATGGCAATAACATCAAAGTTGCGATGGGAGATGCAATGACAGAATTATGGAGTAAATGGACATCCAAGAAAAGGTTGTCACAAGAAATGRCCAATGATGGAAGACCACAATTTGTGAGCGAAGATGATGAATTTTTCAATGTCAATAATGAAGCAATTAATCAAGTGATGAGAAGGCTAGAAATGGGAAATCAAGAAAAKGACGCTTCTGAGAGATCCAAAGGGAAGAAAGTGTTGGGAGCAGACATAGAGCCTCCTCCATTCTCTCTTAGATTGAACAACAGTCAACCATCACAATTGTCTCCTAACATCGCCAACAGCAAAGGGTTGGAGACCATGACAACCCCAGAACAAGAACAACTAGAGCAAGATATGTTTGATTATTTCGTTGCACAACCTAATATTGGGTTAGTTCTCATTTCAATCTAACAATTTATTTTTATTAATCATAACATGAAAATTGATATAGAATCACATTATAAAATAATTTTGCTGCAACATATGTTAAATTTTTGTGTTACCTTCACAAACAATTGACATGTCATTAGTCACTTGTATGGGCTATGAGCCTTARCTGTTTTTTTTGGGTGATTAGGTTTCAAAATGTGTTGTGACRGTGTTGCCAACTTGTCATGCTTATATAAATATTTGAATGTCCTGAGTAAGTATACTATATTTGCTTTAATATAATTTGAAAGTAGGTCTGATCACGGATCGGATATCCGATCCGATATCTGAATTCAACAAAAGAGATGTAGGGTTTTAGAGATGATGAGATAGWGTGACGGAGGACGTACGTGTGAGTGTATGAGTGAATCTTGAGTGAGGTTTACTAATGGATCAAAGCCCAAAAGATAGCCCAAAATAATATATATAGTATGTTGTCTCATTATTCTTTCACATTATTTTCGGATATCAAATCGAATACGGATATTCGAATCCGATTTTTTCGGATATTCGAATATCCAATATTTATTTTTTTTTGGATTTTTGGATATCTAAATTATCTGATTTCAATATCCGAGTTGGTATCTGATATTTGAATTTTTCGGATCGGATATCCGATCCGAAAATAAATCGGATCGAATATCCTAAAAAATTGGATCGAATATGGATCGGATTTTCGGATTTTCATATAGTTTTGCTCTGGCTTATTTGAAAGTATATTTGTTTGAGTATCTCTTGCTGATTATTGCCCTGAGTAAACTAGTAAATTTTGGTCATGGTTTTGTCGTTTCTTATCACCTACCTCATTCATTATTCGCTCTTTGGTGGATGGTTTGCTTAACGAATTTTTGTTGTTGTTGTTTTCCTTTTATTGCGATGTATTTGAACTTTTTAGTGTGTTTAATGTCATTTATTCATTTATATTCACGTCATAGCACGTAAATTACTAAATATTTCTTTTCGTTATCTTTTAGTATTCGTTTGGAAGAAAACAAAAGGGAGCAGAGGATACTTGATAAGTTATCATCAATCTTCCGGTCTCCATTCCTTGCCAATAATGAAAAGCTGGTCAAGAACTTTTCTAAATTGCAAACAACAATAGCTGATTATGCATTTGAAGATGGAAATAAAGAGTATGTGGTTATAACAAAAGGGTTATTAACTATTAAATTAAATAGC
>SNQN01002752.1:0-26208 GCA_008642245.1 Bassia scoparia | reverse complement strand
TTGAAAAGTGGGACGTTGGATTTGGTGACGATAGTGTAAGTTTTAGTTTTTGCATTTGTTTTATTCTTCTTTTTAGTTTTTTGTGCAAAATGTCCTAAAAGATTAATGATTGTGGTATGAGACTTGTCAATTTTTGTTACAGAATTATATATTCAGTTGAAGATGGCTTTGGTGTGTTAGTCATATGTTTATGCATGGAAGTCATGAAAGTTATGTTATCAACTTGGCATTTCTATTGTCGCTCTGGTTTTGTTTGTATGGAAGCTGCTGATATTTTATCTTTTATAAYATACTCTCCTGGCTTTCTATATTGTGTGGTTTAGCCTTGAATATGAAATATTTCTGAGAACGGTAAGGCTATAGTAGATTATCCTTTGACTCATTACTTCAATTGTAATTTTTTCATATGTAGTCCAAGTTTTGTTCATGATTTGTGTACATGATCATTACTGCATGACCAATCATCTTGACATGTGCATTATATATTGTTTCCCTCAATTAAAAGAAAGTTAGGATTCCGATTCTTTATTTTGAGGTTCATTTAATTTGTAACTTATCATTGGTTGGGACCATGAATGAGTAGTCCACAAATTAGAGGTGCATTACGCGATTGTTTTGTCCAGTTCACCCGAATAATTATAATTCAAAATGTCCTAAATCTCAAAATTATAATACAAAATGACCTAAATCTAAGAATTATAATAGAAAATGTCCTAAATTTAAGAATTATAATACCAAATGTCCTAAATCTCATAATTATAATACAAACTGTCCTAAATCTCAGAATTATAAAAAWTGTCCTAAATCTCATTTTTCCTATTTTTTGCTTGGTCTAGACTAATTAATTATTGTGTCTAAGATTTTATTTTGTTCATACGGAAAAATGGGAACATTGAATTGAGTTCTTGTATAGTATGCACCTCTTATTTATAATTTTTTTAAACCTAGAAGTTATTTTGGTCTACTTTTAGCGAAGGTGCAAATTAGTTCTATGAACCTATGCGTAGTTTGYTGTTGGTGCATTAGTTGTTCACTTTTTGTCGAGCCTTGAAAAACGCTGAACCTATGAATGTACATATAACTATGCTTATTAGCAATTGAAAATATCTAGTTGCTTTCCTTTTATGCACTATGAGAAGTTTTTTAGCATAGCTTTCACACCTCCTGCTTGACAAAAAAAAGATTGATACACCAAGGGGGGCCCCCTTGAAATTTCCAAAAGTACTTAGGGCCTGGTTATATTGGCTTATTTTCAGTTCAGTTCTTAACCTAATTTCTCTCTCTCATAAAATATTCAATTAAGTTCAGTTCAGCTCAGCTCAGCTTCATTCAATTCAGTTGATTTCAGTTAATGTAAATTGTAGGGCTTCGCCCGCCTTAGGGGGGCGTGACTCAGCTTCAGTGTCATGGAATTGAGCCATGGAATCGCATGTGAATGCGTTGGGGTGTGTTGTCGAATTGAGGGGATCGCCACGTGCCTATATAGGTTATTCACGGACGCCCGAACATTGGTGTCAACTAGTGGCCACAAATAGGTCAGTAACCAAAGTGTGGGTTCGGGGACATGGTACGGATTGAATCAGTAACCCAATCCGCCCGCATGTAGCGGCCTCTACTCGGTCTCATTGTAGTTCCATAAATCATAACAATTGAATTCAAGAGCCTATTGAATTGATCTTGAAAGCGCACTAATCTAATATTATTAGGTGAGTTGCTATTATGTAAAACAATGACTTCTATAATGGACAAGGCGATCACTTGATTGCTAGTCAATATTAATAAGGTGCCTATAAACCGGTCGTCCATGATTATCTGACTTTAATGTGACAAGCGATTAATTCGGTCTTGTTTAAACAATATATACAAGTGTGATAGAAAATATATAAAACAAGACATGAAAACAAAGGTTAGTGAGCATGATAATAATATGTGTGTCCTTCTCACCTTGTCACTGCAATACACAATCGTTAAAGCAAAAACTAAAGAGACGTCCTTTGATCGAATTGCTAATCAGACAAAAAACATGTTAGTATTGACAATAACGATATGCATAATAATGAATTGTGACAAGATAATGATAATAATAATAAGTGTTTAATGAAAACGAATTTGAAAACATTGAGTGACAATCCTACATATTTACATAATCAATTAAAAGGTGAGTTTTCTACATTGTGTTGATTTAATTGAAACTCGCAATAAGAATTTAGTCAAATTAAAAGTGACAAAAGAAATTAAGTAGAGTCAAAAAGATGTTTTAGGTGAGTAATCTCAGATTTATACCCTTATTTCGCTTGTTGAATCGAACAGATCGATGCTTAGAACTCAAGAACGAATGTGTTTAGAGTGTTTGAGAGAGTGAGAGAGTAATACGTAAGTTAGAGACAGAGAGAGACAGAATAGAAGTGTCTTGAAAACCGTGTGTCAGTTGGAAAATCGTGTGTGTTTTCGGAATGAGCAAGGCACGTATTTATAGGCACGAGGGGAAAAAACCCTGCGTATATAGCGTGGCCTGCGTATTACGCGGTGACCTGCGTATATAGCGAGAGGGGCTGCGTATATACGCAGGCTCTGCGTATATACGCAGCCCTACGCGTATATATTGTTCCAAAACCTCGAAATATTTTGATTTCCTCCGATTTTATTCCGTGATTTCCTTGATTCGACGCACCTAGACACCCTTGCTCTCCAAGCAAGGAGTTCTAGAGTGTTCCTAGAAGGTTCCACGTATTTCCGGAGTATTTTTTGTGTATTTTCTGCGTATAAAAACTTATAAAAATCATAGAAAAATGTAGAAAATCAGAAAATAATCTAAAAATACTGGTGAGCTTCAGAAAAATGTGAAGAATGTAATGAAAATTGGAAATTATGGAGATCACCAATATAAAAATCCTAAAAATAGAAAAGAAAACCTAAAAATAGAAAATAATTAAAATAAATAAAAGAAAATGTTTTTGCCCCTTTTGTTTGTCCTTTGCTCAATAGTTCCGAGTACGACTACAGTAATTTCCAACTTTTGTGAGTTCAAAGCATCTTTTCTGAGTCAAAACAATCGCGAGACGCGGTATGTTTCATCACGGATTACTCATTTGGGGAGACACATTTAGGTGTTACAGAAACAGACCCTTAACCTTGATATAACAGTGCGCAATCAATGAATGCATCATTTTGTTCATTCAAGTACCTATAAACAATATAACCTGAATGTGATAGTTCAGCCAGTGTGTATTGGTTGAATTTGTTTGTTAATTAATTGTTGATTTTCCTATAAATTGAATTGGTTGAATTTGTTTAGCACCAAAAGTTTATTTTTCCTATAACTAGAATTAGTTGAATTTTGTTGGTTAAATTTTATGTTGATTTATTCTTACTTGCAAAAAGTTTTTATTTTTAATCATGGATCTTGTTTTGTTTAGGACCAAAAGTTGAAGACACTTAGGGTTGTCTATTGTGCGAAAATTCTCCTAAGCGAAATTAATCATTCGGGCAAAAGTACAGAAAAAGGCAAAAGCTAAAGCTAAACAAATGCAAAGATTTAGCAGGCTATGAGTGAGAGGTTGAGGAAAAGGATTACCACGTGTACAACATTATACTCCCTCCGTAACGCAATAAAAGCAACAATTGATTTTCACGTATTTAGAAAGAGATTTAACAAGGTAAACGAGCAAATTAGTAGTGGCTTGTTTGGTATCTAGAATTTCAATTTGTAAATTCTTAGATTTGGCCCAAATACCTTGTTTGGGTAGGCCTGGATTTGAGACTTGGATTTGGCCCAAATCCAAAGATTTTAAAACATTACTAATTTTCTGGTAATTGAAATTCCAACATTTTACATGTCATTTCAAATTCCATTATGACCCAAAAAAAGCCCCAAATCCTTYATCTCATATCGATTACTTAGTTTCATGCTTTCTCTCTCCTAGGGTTTGGTTAGCACTTCATCTTCTTCGTCGTTCTCCATTCAAGCGTGGCTCTTTTTCATTCCCTAGTAACGCATCTCCTTTGGTTTGTTCTCTATTGAAGCACACACATCATCTTCTTCGTTCTCCATTGAAGCAGATTCGATCTAAGGTATGATTTTTCATTTTCATTTTCTGATAAACATGTAATTCGAGATTTGGAATCTTTGTCATGTAAATCTTGAATTTTTGGCAATACGATATGAAATGAAACATCTGCATACTTTTGGTGTACATTCAATTTGAGTATTTAGGGCTTCATTTCTTTTATTGTTGAGTACAATTGCGGAGCAGTTTTCCCAATATTTGTTATCTATGTTTGTTTGAAGATTGCTAATGAAGTAATTTCTCCCTTAAACCACTGATTCTGTTTTACATTCTTTAAAATTGGATTCTTGTGTTTTTGTTAGTGTTTTTTAGCATCACTTGTGTATTATAGAGCTTTCATGTTAAACTGTTCAGAAGTAGTTCAAAATTTGCAGAAAAATTAGCCAGTGTGTGTGTGTGTTGCAGCTTGATTGTGTTGCTAGTATATTGTTTTCAAACTCAATATCGTGAGTATGCTTTTTAAGCCATAACCTTGCCACTTCCATTCTTGGTCCTTTTCATGTCTCTGTATTTTGGGGCATGTCCTTCTGAAACGGCAAGTATTACAGAACATGTAGACTTATTCACCAAGGTCCTTCTGTTAGTATATCTATATTCTGATGTTGATGTTAATGGTGTACAACGTTACTTTCAAATGCATAACAATTCTCTGTTCGTTCTTGTTATATTTCTGGACATTGCAATAGAAGTTCGACTTTTCACGTAATGTTGTATTGAATATGAGTTTACCCTTGAAATTAACTCGACATGAGCTGGTGGCTTGTCCATTTCTATGTTATAGTTTGCAAAACTATTTTCTATGTTTTATATATATATATATATTAAATTATAATATATTATATATATATGGAAAAGGATCAGTGCGTGAAAACCAATTGTTTGGTGAAACTAAAACTATCAATTGAGTCGTCAATTAGCTGATCAACAGTCCAGATCTAATTCCATTTATTGCACCAAACTTATGTTAATCTCTTCTATCACCTTCATAACGACTTCATTTTTTTAACCATTAATCTCTAATCTCTTCTCCTCTTGCCACCGACCTTTCTCTCTCACCCCACCTCTCTCTCTCCTCCCACCCTGCTCTCTTGCCAAGTCAGCGCCACACCACTCCATACCCGTCCTGTCACAGGCAACACCAAAATCTCCGTCGCTGCCACTACAACACCAGCACCAGTACAATCTCCGTCGCCGCCCACAAAGTAAGAAAGAAAGGAAAGATACGTGATTAGGATCATCAGGAACAAAAGCGATACTCGAGAAGACAACACCAGGATCGAATTGGAAGATAACCCTCTCCACTCCGAAAGCTGCTCATCGCTCCGCACCACCAACTGGCATCGAAATCACGTTGTTGCAGCCGCCGCGCGCCGCCGAGTAGCCGATTGAGCTAAGCAATGCGCTCGCCTTTGCTGAGGTTGTGGTTGCGGCAGTGTGGTATGAAGATAAACCCTCTCCACTCCGAGGCTGCTCCTCGCCTCTCGCAAACACCAAAGGCATGAAATCGCGCCGCAGCAGCCGACTGAGCTAAGAACTGCTCCGCCTTTGTGAGGTTGTGGTTGCGGCGGTGGTGATGATAGACAAGCATTCGGAGGAGTGTAAGGCATGGTTGAGTGCGAGTACGAGGAGAGAGACTGACACGAAAATGGCGGAGTGATGTAGAATAAGAAGAGGAAGAGGAGGAGAGAGAGTGAAGAGTCTAGAAGGGTGACGGTTGTGGTTGGTTGGTGAATTGCAATGGTGCAAAAGAAGCCATTGTTGTTGAGTGATGAAGAAGATGATGATGATGTTGTGGTTTTCTCTTCTTATATTCTGTACTTGAATATGTTATTAAATTGTAATATAAGTTTATGTGGTAAAGTGATAAAGTGGTAAGTGTTGGAGAGAGAATTTCTAATTATAATAAAAATGTCTTAAACTATGAAATTGTCCTTATTTATTATGAAAAATGTCCTAAATCATTGAAAATGTCTAATCATACACAAATGTCCTAAATTGTAAACGTAAATGTCCTAAACACAAAATGTCCTAAATCGTAAATGTCCTAAATTATATATGCAAATGTCCTAAATCGTAAAATGTACTAATAAAAAAAATGTCCTAAATTGTCCAAGTTTTTAGTTTTCACCAAAAGCAAGGTTTTTAAGTGGATCCTAATCATATATATATATATATATATATATATATATATATAATATATTATATATATAATATAATATATATATATATATATATATAATATAATATATATATATATATATATATAATATATATATATTATATATATACATATATATCTATATATAATATATATATATTATATATAATTTATTATATAAGCCAAGGGGGAGCAATGGTGTCCCCCCTATTAAAAGACGTAAATACCTTATGATGTAAAAGACTTAATTGCCCTTAATTAAAAATATAATTTCTCTTTATTTTTGTACTAAATAAAAAAAAATTTAATTAATTGATGTAAATACATTCAAATAAAAATAAATAATTACATTGACTAATTTATTCCATTGAATCACTTAAACATGCAAATTATTTTGAAAAAAGTTAATTAATTAAAGTATTCAAATATAAATACATTTAATCAAATACTCGTACTATTTTTTTACATGAATCAGTTAATCATTGCATGCAAATTATTTGAAATCATATTGAATAAATATCTATAATTATTATGTATTTCAATAATACTATTTTATGTCAGTAATTAATCATATATCTCTTTGTCGAAGATTCAATTGAAAGGAAAAAATGGCATCGAAAATTTGAAATCATATAACTCACGCCGATTGTTAATTTGAAATTATACCAATTAATGATTTTTTTTCTAATTACATTTTGCTTAATTTTAATTTTAAAACTGACCACACGCATCGCTGCTTATGTAGTTTTAACTAACCTTATGATATATAAATATGATTTCCCCATAACGTAAAAACTTTTTTAAAAAATAATGCACACGCATCGCGTGCATAAATACTAGTATATATTATAGGAATAGGATCATGGAAAACACAAACCTTAGGTGAAAAACTAAAAACTTTTAATCTGGTTTAAAGGGTATACACGTGTACTTGTAGGACGTGGGCGCCCTCAGCGTATAGCGGGCGCGGCTTGGTACTACATCGAGTGCTTTGCGTGGGCTTGAGCCACGGATCCGCACGTAGTGCGTGGGTAGTGTTGTCGAGTGAGGGAGTCGCCACCGTGCTAGAAGTTATTCACGGACGCCGAACGTTGTGCCAAAACATGGCCCACGTCCAATCAAGTAACCAGTCGTGGTTCGGGACATAGTGAATCAGATCTGTAACCCAATTCGCCGCATGTAGCGGCTCTACTCGGTCTCATTGTAATTCATTAAACACGATTTATTGATGCACACAACTTACGTTTTTAGCACCTTAAGCGTTCAACCCTAAAGATTATAAGTGAGTATGTTTCTATATACACAAGAGACTACCTAACCTAGAAATTGTGACCACTTTGCATTAATCATATTAAAACGGTGCCTAAAAACAGGTTGTCCTAGTTATCTGATTTAAAGTGATTCACAAATTCCGGTCTTTGTTTAGCAAATATATACAAGTTATACAACAATGACAATATGCAATAATAGAGTGTATAAACTTCAAAGTATATGCAAACTCATCTTACCCTAAATCTGCAAAGAAAACAAAAGTTAGTTTGTAAATGAATGAAGAATCCTTTGCCTTGAATCGCTATATGAAAAAAAGAATTGTAGTATTGACAATGAATAATAATAATGAAATGAAATAAAAGAATGAAAACAAAAACCAAGGAAACAATGAAAGTTATGAAAAATCCACAATTTACATGAAAGATTAAAAAGTGAGTTTTACATTGTTTAATTGTTTAAAACTCATAACAATGGTTAGTCAATTAAAAGAAAGTAAGAGAGAATTATTGGTGAGTAATCTCAGATTCAACCTTTTATCGCTTGTTGATTCGAAAGAGAATCGATGCTTTGATTAAAACGAATGGTAATGTGTTTAGAGTGTTTAGAGAGAGAGATGTGCGTATGAGTGTAGGTGTCGGGAATTGTGCGTGTTGTAGTGTCTCGACTGAGCAAGGCAAGCAGGTATTTATAGCAGAGGCAAAAAGGCAAGAAACCCGTATATACGCTGAGGATGAGCGTATATACGCGGTGGGAGCGTAATACGCTCAACCTCAGCTATATACGCTCCTTCTCTTCCATAAGTTTGCAACGAATGTATGCATTTTGAGCGTATATACGCAGCCTGTGGAGCGTATATAGCTCCTGATGAGCGTATATACGCTCATCATCTGCGTATATACGCTCAATGACTTCGATATATTTCCAAAAACCTCGAAATATTTTGATTTCTCGATTTTATTCGTATTCTTGATTCGACGCACTAACACCCTTGCTCTCCAAGCAAGGATTCTAGAATGTTTAGAAGTTCTACGTATTCTCGGATATTTTTCTAATTATTCATGTTTTTCTGGTATTCTGCGTATTTAAACATTGCAAATTCATAGAAAACATAGAAAATCAGAAAAATAATTTAAAAATACTGGCGGATTCAGAAAAAAGGACGGACATGATGAAATCAAAGCATGAGATCGCCAGTGTAATTTGTTGAAAACCTTTGAAAACCTTTGAGAAAACGAAAGAAAATATTTTTGCCTTGATTTGACCTTTGCTCAATAGTTCGAGTACGCTCCACGTATTTCCACTTTTGTGAGTTCAAAGCATCTTTTCTGATCGAAACAAACGCGAGACCGCGTATGTTCATCACGGATTACTCGTTTGGGGAGACACATTTCAGTGTCTACCAGAAGCCCCCATTACTGTGAGTCTGAAGAGACGATAGTCTCGTAAGACGAAATCAAAGTATTCGATTGGGAGGGAGAGCAACTCAAGACATTCTGACACCCGGTTGCCCTGTACGCCGGTACCGTGCAAACAAATGTTAGTTTTACCTGTTACCGCCCCATGCTGTTATGCCCTTGGAAGCGCCTGGATCCTCGGGTGGTTTTCTCCTACGGCTGACCTTGGCTTTCGGGAGAGTTGTGATGTGTGTATCGGAATTTCTGGTGCGGAGAAATTCCAAACCCGAGAGAATGCGCGGAACTTCTTGAGCGGGAGAAATTCCAAAACCGAAGATGTGTGACGGAACTCTTGTAGCGGGAGAAGATTCCAAAACCGAAGATGTGCTGACGGAACTTCCTGTAGCGGGAGAAATCCAACCCGAAGATGTGCTTGCTTGAGATTTACTGTAGCGGGAGAAATCGTAAGACCCGAGAGATGGTTGTGCTGGATTTCTGTAGCGGGAGAAATCGTAGACCGAAAGATGCTTGTGCTGGGATTTCTGTAGCGGGAGAAATCGTAGACCCGAAAGATGCTTGTGCTGGTTTCTGTAGCGGGAGAAATCGTAGACCCGAAGTGTGCTATATGTGGAATTTCTGGTGCGGAGAAAGTTCCAAAACCCGAAGTGTGCAAAGGAGCTGTTGTGTGAGAAGCCCCCACTTTGACCGAGTCTGAAGAGACGAAAATCTGTAAGACGACAGTCAAAGTATTTGATTTGGACGGAGTAATGCAGTTCCGTCGGAAGCGCCTCCCGTCCTTGGAAAGTTCCCTAGGCTGACCTTGGCTTTTCGGGGAAAATTGCGTTGTAGCAAAATCGCGTTATAGCGATGAATGCCGTATAGGCGTGTGCAGGCAAATGCATGTAAGATGGGCCCTAGCTCGTGTTGAGGTGGTGTAATGTGCAATGTGCAATGTGTTCGTGTTTATGCAATGTGCAATGTGCAATGTGCAATGTAATGTGTTTGTTCATGATGATGTATGTCTGCTAATGCATGATGATGCTTATGAAGCGTGCGTTATGCAAGTCTATTCTTAGATCTAATGCATGAAATGACAAGAAAGTAGACTAATGTAAGATGCTTTTGGATTGCGGATGGAGCCGTCTCAAGCCCCATTCGAGCAAAGGTGATGCTCGTGATTGCAAGTGACGCCCCAACATGGGATTTGGGTGTGTGGGAATGGTTAGTTGTGGTGTCGATGGTTGGTTTAGTGGGTGAGCCCCAGCTTGATGAGCTTACTTGGTGGGGGCAATGGTTGAGTAAGGCGAGGAATGTTGTGGAGTCATAGGTTTTGGCTTAGCTTTTTTGTGGTGGTAATGGTGAGGGATGTGATTTGATTGCCCAAATCAGAACTTGACTGACATGTGCATGAGAGAGAGGAATGAGGTGTGATTTTGATTTGCCCAAATCAGTAACTTGAGCTTGAATTGCTGGCATGTGGAGAAAATGCTGCGATGCGATGCTTTTGAGGAGAACGCATGATGAGCTGCAGAGTGATAGCCTAAAATAGTTTGCAGGAAGACCTTATACGAATGAAAGAATAGGTAAAAGGTTACAAGAAAACAAGGCTAAAATTTCGTGACTAGGGTAAGTAAAACGGGGAATGGTTTGATGGGTTGGCTAGATGAGTAGGTTCAAGCTCGAGCCTATGTCGGGTGAACTAGGAATTTGTGCTTCGTGACTTAACGAGAACCAAACTATATTGATGGACCTCAGAATGTTATTAATCATGGGTCGGACACTCGAGAAGAGGCTTCTACGGTATCCTTGACGAATCAGACGTCGTTTAGTCTTCCGTTGATATTGACAATGCTCGTGTAGAGGGCTTTTGTGGTTGTAATGTGGAGTTGTGGTTGAGGGTTGAAAAAGGCTTGATGTTACGAAGTGACCCCGGTGCGCAGTGTGCTTTTAGAATTTTGCTTTTTGTTTGAATTGGCTTTGACTTTGGATTTGCATTGGATTTTTGACATGATTTGATTTGTGATACTGAACATGAACTTTGATTTTTTTGCTTTTGCTATTTGCATTTATTCTCCTTTTTTTTTTCGGCACATGGTCTTTTCCTACGCCCACCGTTTGGTCCAAGGTTAGGCAGATGTGGCGGTGATGAAAGAATGATAGCTGACATGATAGTGTTTACGGATAAGGGTTGCAGGATTTTGATATGATGAAGGAAGGAGGGAAGAGTTGTTTTGTGGAGCTATGAAGAAGGCTCTCTTGGCAATGTCATTGAATGTGAGTCGATCATTAATTTGATTCTCAAAGTTAGAAGCACAAACTATACTGGAGGTTAAAGAACTGAGAAAAAAGAAACTTATTAATGAAAGAATTTATTACAATAGAGGCTAATTGCAGAACTTAATCTAAACCTAATGACATAGACCCGAAATGGAAAAAGAAAGGATATATAGTCAGTCTAGGGAAAGGACTCTCCGACTCGATCCTAAAGCTAAGACTCCAACTGACTCATGTGGATTGAAGAAGATCATTCTCTATGTCCACTCCATGTCGTAGACCCTTTGCGATGTGGTGAGGCCTCGATACTAAGATGATCTTTGTATTCTGGCTGGAGGTTAGAAATGAAAGTTTGACCATCTCTCTCGTAGAGCGAGACTAGGTGGCGCAACTCCTCTCCACTAGTCAATTAGGTGGTGAACCTCGTTTCTCCCTGGTTGAGGATTTCAAGCTCTCGGAAGATTTTGGGTCGAATATTACCTTGTATTTGCATGAATGCCGTGACGATGTCTTCCCAAATAGCTATCTCTTCTCAGGAAGTGAAAAGAACCACTTCTGACATATCGTACAAGGAAAGGGAAAGACGAGGAAACAAGGCAGAGTCAATCCTTTAAGTGCCATGGTGGTCTTAAATCCTTTATTGGAATCGAGGGTATCAGTCGGCTTGAACTGGGTATGTCTTCGGCTGAGAATCCTTTGGCAGTTTGGTTGCAAGGTTAGGTCGAGAGGAGTTGTTCTTGGTAGAAGGTGGGGTCGGTGGCTTTTTTGATTGCCTTTCAAACAGCTTGTCCAAGAAGGCTCGAGGTAACTCCTTGATCTTAGCTTCAAGCTGTTGAACTTGCAGGAAGTTTTTGGAGCTTTTCTCGTGAGAGGCCATCTTGTGGTGTTAAGGTTGATGGTTAATGAAGTTGGAGGAAGGTAGGTTTTGGATTGGGCTGAGGGTGGTGTTAGGGCTGATGAATGATGAGGTTGGAGGAAGCTAGGTTGGATTGGGCGAGGGATCAATGAAGGTAGAGGAAGTTAGGTTTGGACTGCTGAGGGCTCAAACTCTTTGGTCGAGCGCAGGCTATGGAGACGCTTCCCTGTTTTAAAAGAATAAAACCCTTATGAACTCTTGTCATTTTGAATACATGATGCAGATGCAAATGCATGTCCTAATTCCATGGTCATCTTTCCTAGAATGAAAGTATGAATGCCAAGGTGCCTTTCTTTTTGAATTTTTTGATTTTTTTTTTTTTTTTTTTGAAATTTTTTTTTTTTTGATTTTTTTTGAAAGGGCACCAATGTAGAGATGTATGCACATGTCTAAGTGGTTAAGGTCACGCCTAGATGTCGAACTTGTGTTGCTGAATGCAAGTCAAACCTAATGTGAGTCTAAGTCAACTGTCTAGGTCAAATTCTGTGCCTACCTAGTAGTAAGGGTCAAGACCTAAGATAGAGTCTATGTGACTCAATGGTCAAGGTCAAAACCTAGGTCAAAGTCTGTGTGGACTAAGGTCGAGGTCTGAAGGAAAGTCCTAGTAAACTATGGTCACAGACTAAGGCAGAGTCAACTAAAGTCATATGGGCTAGAAATGCATGATGCGAACTAAAAGATGACATGGACTATATGAAGTGTTGTGTTAAGCTAGAATGTACAATGGCTAGACCATACATGCACTATATACAAGCACATGATGACAAGTCAACTATGTCAGTCTAGGTTAAAGTCAGAGAGTGTACCAGCCTAAGGGCAAGCTTGGTCAGTTTTACCCTTGCAATTAGCGATGTATGGCCAAGATACCTTATGCACACGCATAGTAACACGTGCACACACGCATTGCGGGGATAGGACTGCCTTAGCATGCGATCAATAACCATCAACAAGTAGTATCCTTATGGTGTCTCGAGCATAGAACATGCCCATATCGAGACCAAGTGCCTAAGTTGTGACTTATTCGAAAGGTCAATGCAAAATGAAATCCAATAAACGTGATGATGGAATTACGAGATTTTCAAGTCTGTCCACTTCACCTAACGGTGATATCCAGTGAAGCCGCAAATTGGAGTGGGGCGCCTCAGCGTATAGCGGGCGCGCGCTTGGTACTACATCGAGGTGCTTTGCGTGGGCTTGAGCACGATCCCGCACGTGAGTGGTTGGGAGTAGTGTTGTCGAGTGAGGGGAGTCGCCACCCGTGCTAGAAAGGTTATTCACGGACGCCCGAAACGTTGTGCCAAAACAATGGCCCACGTCCAATCATAACCAGTCGTGGGTTCGGGACATGGTACGATCAATTTGTAACCCATTCGCCCGATGTAGCGCCTCTACCTCGATCTCATTGTAATTCCATTAAACACGATTTATGGATGCACACAACTACGTTTTTTAGCACCTTAGAAGCGTTCTACCTAAAGATTATAAGTGGTATGTTTCTATTATACACAAGAGATACCTAACTAGAAATTGTGACACTTTGCATTAATCATATTAAAACGGTGCTAAAACAGGTTGTCCATAGTTAATCTGATTAAAGTGATTCACATAATTCCGGTCTTTGTTTAGAAAAATATTACAAAGTTATACAACAATGACATATGCAATAAATATGAGTGTAATAAACTTCAAAGTATATGCAAAACTCATCTTACGCTAAATCTGCAAAGAAAACTAAAGTAGTTTGTAAATGAAATGAACGAATTTTGCCTTAATCGCTATGAAAAACAAAGAATTTTGTATTGACAATGAATAATTAATAATGAAATGAAATAAAGAATGAAAACCAAAAACCAAGGAACAATGGAAAACGTTATGAAAATCCTACATATTTACATGAAAGATTAAAAGTGAGTTTCTACATTGTTTTAATTGTATTAAAAATCATAAACAATGGTTAGTCAAATTAAAAGAAAGTAAGAGAGAATTATTGTGTGTAATCTCAGAATTCACCTTTGTTATCGTTGTTGATTTCGAAGAGAATCGATGCTTTGAATTAAAACGAATGTGTAATGTGTTTAGAGTGTTTAGAGAGAGAGATTGCGTATGAGTGTAGGTGTCGGAATTGTGCGTGTGTTAGGTGTTCGACTGAGCAAGCAAGCAGGTATTTAATAGGCACGAGGCAAAAAACGAGGCAAGAAACCCTGCGTATATACGCTGAGGAATGAGCGTATATACCGCAGGTGGGAGCGTATACGCTCAACCTCAGCGTATTACGCTCCTTCTCTTCCATAAGGTTTGCAACGAATGTATGGCATTGTTGATGCGTATAACGCAGCCTGTGGAGCTATATAGCTCCTGATGAGGATAGCTCATCATCTGCGTATATACGCTCAATGACTTCGTATATATTTTCCAAAACCTCGAAATATTTGATTTCCTCCGATTTATCGTGATTTCCTTGATCGACGCACCTAGACCTTGCTCTCCAAGCAAGAGTTCTAGAATGTTCTAGAAGGTTCTACGTATTTCCGGAGATTTTTTCTAATTATTCATGTATTTCTCGTATTCTGCGTATTTAAACATTGCAAAATTCATAAGAAAATCATAGAAAAATCAGAAAAATAATTTAAAAATACTGGCGGATTCAGAAAAGTGACGGACATGAATGAGAATCAAAAAGCATGAGATGCCGTGTAATTTGTTTGAAAACCTTTGAAAACTTTGAGAAAACAAAGAAAAATATTTTGCCTTGTATTGACTTTGCTCAATAGTTCGAGTACGACCTCACGTATTTCCAACTTTTGTTGAGTTCAAACATCTTTCTGAGTCGAAACAACGCGAGACCGGTATGTTTCATCACGGATTACTCGTTTGGGAGACACATTTCAGGTGTCTACAGTACTGTTCACACAGTAGTTGAAAGTCTTGTGTACCCCTTTACTACTTGTATTACCCTTAAATTAAAATGTACCCATTTATTTTGGTTTTCATATAAATGTGGTTTTCATTGATCCTGACTCTCTCTCTCTCTCTCATCTTCTCTCTCTCTCTCTCTTAGTTTGTATATATTTATATATAGTTTGTGTTGTATAGGAATCCACTGTTAGGATCATTTTATCCAATTGAGTGGCGAAATTGACTTCACATATTTTTTTAACATATCATTTTTGTTATATTAATAGAGGTGTTCTAATTTTATGATATATGTGTTATATGCCACTTGTTGTTGCTGGTATTTTGTTTGTAATTGGATTGTTGGTTGTGAGCAGGAGAATCCTATGTCATTCCATACAAAACAAGTGTGTTGAAAATGGGATGAATTTGTACCATTTGCACCTGATCGAGCAACAGGTGATGGTGCTGAACAACATGAAGAGCTCGCTGCTGCAATGGAGAATGAGGTTGATGCTTTAAGCACATCAGAAATAGGTTCCGGACCTTCCGGTGAATCAAACAAAAGACTGAAAAGGGATCGTCTTGGAATGCTGTGATTAGCTTTGTCGATTCATTCAAAGGAGTATGTGAAATAAAAGACCCTCCAAGACCCACTAGTCAAGAAATCTTACAGGAAGTGTCTGGTGTACTTGGGATAACTAGACACCAAGTTTTGAGGCGGTTAAGAGATTTGTGAATGGCACTCTCGAACGAGTTCGACATGCTGAAAAATTTACCGGTGATCAAAAGTTAGACTTGATCTTATGTGTATTGAGGAGTAGTTGTATGACAAGTTTATTGATAATTAGAATTAAGTTAGAACTTGTTAGTATATAAATATGGAATTTGAAATTCCATTGTTTCCAAACAATCAAAAGAATTTGAAATTCTATATTGAAATTATCATGTTTCCAAACAATCATAAGAATTTGAATTCTTATTCCCCAATTAAGATTTGGATTTGAAATTTAATTTCAATTCTAGAAATTGAAATTTTTATTTGAAATGAAATTTGCGTTTCAAACGCAACCTAAATAATTTTAAACAATGAAAGAATAGGATGACAAGTTTATTGTGAATTAGTTGATAATTTGATAGTTTACTATGTTAAACTCTTCCTCAAAATCGTGACAATGCAATTGTTGCTTTTATTGCGTTACGGAGGGAGTATAATCAGGAAAGAGTATTAAGTTTGTCTAGAATTTTTTGGATCTTTAATTGGTCTTTGAATGTTGTGTTAGAAATGCAAATATGTAAGTAAGATTAGACAATTTTTACTTGGGATGAAGTTAGTTTTTTTTTATTGTATGATATTATGTAATGAATCAATCAATGAATTGTTTTTGGGTTGAAATGCATCGAAGTAGAAACTTGATTCACTCTAATGTTTCCATATAAACTTGTTCTTCAAATTACTCCATTAAGTGTTCCATATAGTATATAGTTGAAGTTAGGATCGGAAATCGGAATTTTTTCGATCCGATTCCGAATATCCAATTTTCGGAAACGATTTTTTATTACGGATCCGATCGAATTATTCGGATTCCTAATTTCCAGATATCTGGATTTTCCGGACAAAATCCGGATTTCCGGTTCCGAATTTACTTCCTTAGATTCAATGCTTTGTTGAACTTTAATGTTATGATTTATTAAAATTCAAATATTTGACCACTTATCTTGAGTCTAATTACTAAATTACTAATCTTAAAATAAAAATAATAATTCTAAATTACTTAATTGCATGCAATCACTAAATCATTATGCAATAAAATAATAACTATATATTACAAGGTTTTAAAGCCATAATATGCTATGCAAGGCTAGAGAAGTTTCATGTCTCAATCTAGATGCCTAGAGGATAGAGGGGGAGAATAAAGTCCCAAAGTCCAAATATTCAAAGTCACAAATATTCAAAGTCGATGTTTTTTAAAAAAATTCGGAAAACTAGATATCTGGATTTCTGAAAATCGATTTCGGATCCGATTCGGTTTCCGAATTTCAAAAATCGGATCGGATATCCGAATTTCGAAAAAAAAAATCGTAAATCATATCGAAAATTCAGAATCGGATTTCTGCAAGTCTAGTTGAAGTATATACAAATGTCCTAAATCTCATAATTATAAAACATATGTCTAAATTCATACTCTTCAATGTAAAATGTCTTAAATTGAATACTTTATAATGTAAATGTCGTAAATCTCTAAATATATGTAAATGTCCTAAATAGAGTATAATACAAAATGTCCTAAATCTTAGGATTATAGTACAAAATGTCCTAAATTGCATACTTTCAAACGCAAAATGTCTTTAATCTTATAAGGCTAATAGAAAATGTCCTAAATTTCATAATTTTGATGCAAAATGTCCTAAATCTTAGAATTATAATACAAAATGTCCTAAATCTTATAAATATAATACAAAATATCCTAAATCTTAGAATTATAATACAAAATGTCCTCAATCTTATAAATCTAATATAAAATGTCCTAAATCTCATAAGTCTAATACAAAATGTCCTAAATCTTATAAGACTAATACAGAGCCGCATAAATTTGTGACTTAGAAACTAGTGGCTGATACTATACCGAGGTGTGGTCCTTTGCAATTGAAATTCATATCACAACAACACTTTGTGAAAGGGATAATTTATAATCTTTAACGTGGTTTTTAATAAGAAAGATTAAGCAGCGAAAATGATAATTTTCATTCTAGGGTATCAAATAGGATCAGAGCAAAGTAGAGATTGAGAGATCGTTCAACATCGTTGGCAAAAAAATTTTCAACATTTTCGGAAACAAAAGATTGAAACTTAAATCACACAAAAAAATATACTGATGTTGAAGATGATTGGTCAATAAGTCAAGACTTGGATGCCTATATAATTGGCTGTCGAAATGAGTAGAACTAATAGYCTGAGTGTTCTTGTCGAAAATATAAACAGACAGAGAACTAGACTATGCAATGCAGTAATGYAGATGAAAAAAATCCCTTAATAATGAAATACTCTGAGATAAAACCTTGAAATTTTCATAAGATTTTCCACTGAAACATTAGAAATATAATACGGAGTACAAAATTTCCTAAATCTCATTAGTATAATACAAAATGTCCTAATTCTCATAATTATAATACAAATTACCTAAATTGTATACTTTCATACGTAAAATGTCCTAAATCTCATAATTCAAACGTAAGATTTCCTACATCTTAGAATTATAATACAAAATGTCCTAAATCTTAGAATTATAATACAAAATGTCCTAAATCTTAGAATTATAATACAAAATGTCCTAAATCGCAAAGTCTAATACAAAATGTCCTAAATCTTAGATTTATAATACAAAATGTCCTAAATCTCAGAAGTATAGTACAAAATGTCCTAAATTTTAGAATTATAATATAAAATGTCCTAAATCTTAGAATTATAATGCAAAATGTCCTAAATTTCAAAAGTATAGTATAAAATGTCCTAAATCATAGAGTTATAATAGAAAATGTCCTAAATCTCATAATTTCAATTTTTACATGTAGAATTGTTCCACATTTTGGAGTTATATGAGAATTTATCTTTTAATTTTGCTTTGTACTTCGTATTTCTTTATTTTCAAATATGTCAATTGTACCCTAACCTCATTAATTTGAGTAAGTACTACCTTTATATGATTTACATCTTAAAAAACGCAAATTCCTTATAAGAATAAACTACGAGTGGTAAAATCCATAAATTTATTGCGAGCCCTCACCATCGAGCCGAGGCTAGCAAAGCTTGGTCTCGGCTTGGCTCATTAACATCCCTAGGCGCGACCATATAGTATAAACAATTTGCAAGTAATTCACGTGTATCCCATCAATGAAGCTGCTCGTGTGGCAGCACATATGGTAAGGCCAAGAAAAAWTTGTGAAGTGAGAAGAACTAGTATTGATCAGTTGGGTTTCAGTTGTGGTATCAAGAACTACTATTTCAAGAATATTACATTATTCTGAAATGTACATTATGGGTGCCTCAAAATTTGCTCAAGAATTGTCCCCATCAAAATATGCTTGAATTGGAGAAAACGGAATTCATCACATTGTCAACCAAAATCATCAACAAAAACAACGAAAAAAGAAGATGTAAGCCAAAGAGGTCTAAAATTCATGGAATAAAACTTCTTTTTGGAAGGTTGTTATTGTTTTTAGCCCTTTTCATCATCATCATTCTTTTGCAGCAACTGATTCTGCCTCTTGGAAATAATTGTGCCTGCGATTACCATTATARTTCAAGGTAAATTGACGATGACTTGGAATAAAGAGTAGCATGTACCATTGCAGATGGAGTAGCACAGTGGATTTTACAGTTTTAAATATAACACAGACATACCTAAAAAAACTAATGCATATATACATATATATAACTTGAAAATTAATTATCATACCTTATTCAACATTTTTATTCTTAGTGGGGTAATTACGACTATCATGTGTTGGCGAGTTTCCCACATGTTCACAAAGTCTTTGCTTTTGTGAGCTTCAGTAACATCTCTTGTTCACTTTCTTTCTTTCCAGTACCACTTCCTTTGTTTTGATACTTTCTGGTGGAAAAATATCAACCTCAATTTATTTGAACCAAGAAATACCTCCAACTGTGTTGTCTTTGGACTATGGTTCATGAGTAGATTTTGCACTTTCCAACTCTTTCTCAATCACAGTTAGCTTTTCAATTAGCACCTTCATATCATAAACTTTGTCTTCAACAAGACTTATCATGAGAAGAGATTTCGACCAAACATCATACAAGCTTATGCTTTTCATCCTTTTGCACACTTCTAAATTCCCCAAAAAGTTATTCATTGGTTTTTTTAAACATCTTGTAGTCATGATTAAATAATATTGGAGAGGAATTTCTGTGAAAACTCCTTTGAACACAAAGAGTATGTGACGGCCAGACATTCCATAGATTCAAACATCTTGCATGAACAAAAACAACTTTTCAATTTCCACATATGTTAACACTATAGATTTATTCCTTGTATTGTCCGCAATTTCAATCTTCAAACTCTTCTTGAAGAACATGCTTAATACTCCACAATTAACACCGAGTTTTGGAACTACTCAGTTGGATTTATAGAAAAAATTGTGGTATACACAATAGATGCTTGCTTTTCTAAGTGTAAGGGTGTCAATAAGACAGGCATTGAATGTTTTGTGCTTGTATTAGTTTATCTTGTCCATGCTTTGACAATCAATCGCAGACTCGTAAATATAACACAATTCCACAACAAACATTTTGCATTTGTAATTGTGTGAAAAAAATGATTTTCACTCTCTGATAGTTTGTGTAGATCGCAAGATACCACCAAAAAAAGGTCCTAAATCAAGAAGGATCCACAGCTTCCTCTAGGCGAACATGTAAGAAAACATTCATTTCTTCAATCCAAATTCGACCATAACCTCATGCTATCTTGTATCAAATTCAGACGGTTCAAGTTCTTATTCCAAACACCATCATTTAGCTTTTCTAAGAAGTTGGTCCACGGCACAATGTTGGTCCAACCTTATTAGGGACCTTTTTTCATTGATGTGCCACATGTACAATCTATGCTTTTTTGTTTTAAAAACAAATGTTAGATTGCCAACTATCGCAGGGTCTTGTCTGTTATTAAGCAAACAGGTTGATATATGCTTCCCTGCTTTTAAGAAGGCATTCGAACAACAAGTGAATGATTCTATATCTTCTTCAGCAAGTCCAACACCAAAAGTAACACATTTGCATGGTGGTCATCCGCTAAATAGGGCAAATTCACATACTATATCTCTTAGTGTCATATGTTTGTATAAAAAGATATCATGCACCAAAAATGGAATAATTTTTCTACTTAAAGCACTCAAAATACTCTAGGTAAGATCGTGTTCAATTGATACAATAAGTCCTAAAAACGCGAAAGTCGCAGACTATTTCTTATTTTCCTTGCATTCTTAATGAATCATAGTAGCATCAACATCTCTCAAGTAATACTGTGTATCTCGACTAAAATTTTTGAAATCTACCACTGTTGCCTCTACATTTCATACACCCAATATGTTCTTTCCATAGCTTGAGGGACTTATTTGGACTAATATTAGTTTGAATTATCAAACATGAATTTCATGTGAGCAAGTTTACCTTTCTTTTGTTCTTCGTGAAAAGCATGGGCTTTTTGAGCCAAATAAATGTTTATAGCGAAAATATATCATGAACTTTCCATCTTTTGCACCTCTTCAATGCAGCTTTTGCCTCACAACCACATCGATTGATACTTCTTTTTGAGAAAGTGATAAACTCGGACACACACTTTGAATCTGGTAGCTTTTGTTTTCTCTTGAAATCTTGTTTTGCAGTACATATACTTCAAATACACATTTCCATCATCATCTTGTTTTCGTTCAATCCTCTTCACAAAGCCACAAAAGCATGCATAGCTTTTTATAGAATTCAATGAACATCGCGACGGTCGACATGTTATACCTAAAGTAGGCTTTAGTTCAGGCTGGACAACATGGAATTCATTCTTTTTTAGCCCCTTGGAGTAAAACAAGGACGAGGGGTAATGTCATGGAGATTCTGAGTTGATGTTGTTGAATTGAAAGCTAATGGAGTTGAACTTGTTGGAGTGGAAGTTGTTAGAGTTGAAGCTTGAGCTGACTCATTGCTTGTTGATGGATAGTTCATTCCGTCATTTTTATAAAGCTATTATTTCAATTAGTAGGAGCACATATTCAATTAGTAGTATGTCATAAATGTCCAATTTGTAGCACATTTTCAATTAGTAGTACATTTCTAATTAGGAGCACATTTAATAAATTTCCTAAATTACATACTTTCTATGCAAAATGTCCTAAACTAAACACTTCCTATGTATAATGTCCTAAATTACATACTTTCTATGCAAAATRTCCTAAATTAAACACTTCCTATGTAAAATGTCCTAAATCATAAAGTTATAATACTTAATGTCCTATTTTACGAAGTACATACTTTCAATGCAAAATATGTCCTAAATTACATACTTTCTAGTTTCTATGCAAAATGTTCTAAATTCCATACTTTCTATGCAAAAATGTCCTAAATTACACACTTTCCATGAAAAATGTCCTAAATCAAAGAATTAAAATACTAAATGTCCTAAATCACATTCTTTCTATTCAAAATGTCCAAAATCACATTCTTTGTATGCAAAATGTCTTAAATCAAAGAATTCTAATACTAAATGTCCTAAATCACATACTTTCTAAGCAAAATGTCTTAAATCACATTCTTTCTATTCAAAATGTCCTAAATCAAAGAATTATAATACTAAATGTCCTAAATCACATATTTTCTAAGTAAAATGTCCTAAATCACATTCTTTCTATTCAAAATTTCCTAAAACAAAGAATTATAATGCTAAATGTCCTAAATCACATACTTTTCAAACTGTAAGTAAAAGTTCTCTTTGGAATTTTATCAAACACTTGGTATGCTAGCAGAAACAATATGTAATATAACAATTAAAATGAACTTTGAACACTAAAACTTGAAAGTATTAATCAATTATAATAATTACAGGTTAACATAATAGATTTGAACATGTAATTAGTCAAATTTTATATGCTAATTATTTGATTAACTTGGAAGTAACATGCATCTAATAAAATGCATCTACTACACTGCTTCATAAAAAATGTATGGAATATACACCTAAAATCATAATCTTAATCTACACCTACAATGCAACAATCTATAATAATCTACATATTGTTTCCTATTCAACTAAAAAACCTAATCACAACTAATCAATAAATGGGAAGCAAATCATAGAACAATAACTAAATAAAAAACATAAAAATTACCAATAAGAATATTATACTAACACTTCTAATATTGGCAGTACACAGCAATATTATCTACAATAACCTAATCAAAAGCAACATAAATTTAGATAAAAAAACTTAGGATTAAGAAAATCATTTAAATGAGAACAATCATTCACAAATTAAGAACACATAAAAAAAAATAAAAACAACATCATACTGATTAAACATCTAATCATTCATCAGTCATTCAGAAAAACCAAATAGATAAGAGAGAAAAAATGAAGAAAAGAAAAGGGAGAAAGAGAGAAAGCAGATTCTGGTAGATTATATTATATCAAATACTAAATCATAAAAACTAATCCTAATTAGATTCTGATTACGCTAGAATAAAATTTAATGGATCCAACTATTATATAATATATATATAATATAATAAATAAAATAATTAATAAATATATAATATAATTAATATATATATAATATATATATATAATATATATATATATATAGATGATTAAATATATGTAATTAGATCAATAAATAACTCTACATACTGAATTGTGTATTTTTATACATAATCATTCATAAAAAAATATCGCATTCATAAAATCCGCTGCCACAAAATTAAAAACTTATGCACATCCAGCCGTCCATCTTAAAAAATCAATCCAAATGCTTCTCACATTCTCATTTAATACTTCTCATGGATCTTTATCCACATGCTCCTATATATATATATAGAATAGATCATTAAAACACAAATCTTAGTGAAAACTAAAAACTTTAATCTTACCGTTAATGGAAACGTCACTGATTAATCTATGATATACTGATTTCAATGTACATTAAGGTAAATACACGTTACTGTTCATCAATAACTAAACTTTACCCCTTTACTGCTTAATACCCCTAAAATGTAAATGATCCACTTATTTAATACTTTCACGTTCATTAACATTGTTCACTGATCCTACTCCTCTCTCTCCTCTCCTCCCTATTATAAATATTATTATATATAATATATAATATAATATATATATAATATATATAATAATAATAAATAATTAATAATACATATATAATATATATAATATACTATAATAGATCATAAAACCAAACCATAAGGTTATTTCATCAACATACTGAATGTGGTGATCCATTACTGCTATGACCCCTAAAATGTAAAATTATAATATATATATAAATATATAAAAATAATAATATATAATATATTACGCTACCTTGTATTCATTTTTTAAATATTCACTCACCTAAAGTTTCAATTAACATAGCACATCTTGTCGCTATTTGAAGCATTTTAGTAAAGAAAAATAATGTAAACTAAGATGAAAATAAAAAAAACTAATATAAAAATAACACATTCACAATATGGAATAAAATATCAAGCACCTCTAAAACAAACCTCACTTCTCCCAATAACATGCTTGGAATTTAAATGCAGGTAGTCCCTCTATTCACTATTACATGCCCAAAAAAAGATCAAAAATTTGACTTTAACATAATGATAGATTTCAATAATTTGCATTTATAAAGGTAAACAAGAAAATAAACGATAATTAGAAAAGGAATCTACATGGAACTAGAAAGCCAATTCGAAAAATAGAACATTGATATACCGACAAATAATAAAGAATTTCTCTAACATTTATTTTAAATGACCTAGATGCATAATATAGAATTCACATTCTAGAATTGTCAATGAATAGCACATTTATGTAAAAACACACCAGTATCAAATTATCACATTACTTTGTAAATAAATCACCTTCCATTCAAAATCCAAACCATCAAAGATTGCTCTCACGCTGCCATTTTAAAGATCTTCTCATTATCCTAAAATTATAATAATATATAATATATATAGTAATATAAATAAAATATATAAAATAAAATATAATAATAATAATATATATAATAATATATATATAATATAAATAAATAAAACAATAATATTTAATAAATATAATAATATATAAATAATAATATAAATATATATATAATAAAACTTTGTTTCCTATAATCACACTCAACCTTCACAATTTTAAAAAACATTAAAATATCTCAAAAAATAATAATCAATAAAAATACAAATTTATATAAAATTCTTAAATTCCAATTTTTTACATTTGTTTCCTATATGTTACACATGAAAATACCAATTCCTTTAAAGTCCTTTTTTACCCTTTATCTCTTTTTCATTTTTAATTTATTCATTATTCCTCTATCCTTTTGCTGTCCAAAATATTGCCACATGCAATTCTAATTTCAAATCTTTTTGTAAATCCCTCTCTTCCTTTTGTTAAATTCTATATATTTCCATTTCCTCTTATTCCTTCCAATTTATTAAAATTATTCTATGATAACATTTTCCTTCCATTTCCCTTCTTCTCTTTTAGTTTCCTAATAAAAAATAATCCATTACGCTTAATAAACTGAAATGAACAATTACAATACTTCCATCTTTCCCCATTAAATAGTATTACATTTCATCTTTCCCCTTTTGTAAAATGAATCTTTACATAACCTCATAACAGAATTAATGATCGATGCCACTGATCTTCTTTTTATAATATTTTTATTAAAAATAGCATTACAACTTTCCAATATAAATTTAAATATTTTCTTTTTTTGAATTAATTCTTCTAAAATTAACAATTTTAATTTAAAAACATTCAAACATTCATATTACTTCTTTATTTTTTTAAAAATATTCTCCTAATTACAAAACATATGTTTTTAATCTCTACCCATTATATTCTTTTCAGAAAAACAAATTTTTAAGGAAATAATTTCAATAATTGAACCATGAATACAAAAAACATAAAAAGAAAAAAACATTAAATAATCAAGATAATCTTCTTCTTCAAATAACTATTCTATGGGAAAAATATATTCGAAAGATGAAATAATCTATATCCTGAATTATTAACTTTACAATCCATTCCTACATATTTCGAAAAAACATTAACTCTATGAGATGAACCACTCTCAATCAACTTACAATCCATAATCCAATCTCAAAAAAACACTAAAAATAAATTTCAACTTCATAAAAACAAAAAACGTTGATAATAGATATATCAATCAGTATGACGAAAACTAAAAACTATTTCATTAAATATTAACTTTGTAATTATCATAATATTTCTCACTAATACCTAATTACCTCCATCATATAAAATCAAGCAATACAAAGTAACCCTCAGCCAAATACTATCTCTTGGAGCAAATAAAACTACTAATAAATCAATTATTGAAAACAGAACTCTTCCCCATTGACTAGACGTTACCTTCCCTATACCAGCGCGCTTGTACACATATGGTTGCTGCTTGACCACAAACCGCACTAGTGCTTGGGGT
>SNQN01002751.1:42901-69408 GCA_008642245.1 Bassia scoparia | reverse complement strand
AAACTTCAACGGAATTAAGCTTTGAACACCGTTAGAGTTTGCATTGTTCTTCTGTTGTAAGTCCATCATTGTTCTTGGAATTCTCTTGACTACGGTTCATCTTTAATTTCAATGCCGATGCCGGTAGACCTGGTAGAAGGTTTCCCAAGTCTAAGTACCCGAAGGTGGTCGCGGTATTCTTGGAGCAAAATTGGTTGATGAAGATTTTCCACCAACTCATTTCAATGGGATTCACCTTTACAGCGCACCCTTGTCCAGCGAGGCTAGTATGTTTATGTGAACCCTTTTTTTTCATCTTGCTTGATATTTCAAGTTTCCCTAAGAGAGGTGAAAACTTGAATGTTGTTGTGTACGCATCAATGAACGCCTTGAGTGATGTTCATCCCAGCGTAGGCAAGTGTCCATTGACGGAAGTGAAAGAACTATTTTTGGCAAATTGGATCAGTGGACATGGACCACCTTAGGTTCATTAGAGCGCATCAATTCCCTTAATGCCATAGTACCCTAAATCCCTTGTTGTGGAAATCTAGCATCGTCAGTCGTTTGAACTTTGGCAAGTCCGCAACAATAATTTCTCGGGATTCTTAGTTAAAATGTCCTCGGTTCAAGATGTCTCGAAAAAGGCATTCTTGGTTGTTGCCTTCGGACATCTTTTGGGTTTTTAAGGGTAACCTCGGTTGGCATGGCGTGCTCACGTGCAAGCATAGCTTGCCTTTGCAAAAGCTAAATAAGTGGCTGTTCATTTGGCCATGGCCATTGCATTTCTCCAGCATTAGCTGGTATTTGTCTGATACTTGTTGAGTTCTCCATAAGCTGAATGATAACAAACACTTTGCAACTAAATCTATATTATATGAAAGTTTATCTGTTTTGCATGTAGCAGATAAAAGACATAAGTTTCAAACGTTTGTAAAATGAAGCTTATGAAGCTAATCTCAAGATTGCCCAAGAGAGCAGCTTTCAAAAGATATAGATTTCGTCTTATTTGCAATGTAGTAGTTATTGGATTGTCTAAATGAACTATAAGGTCAATATTACAGGTTGAATAAGTTGATATTAATAATACCGGTTGCTTATTTATATACAATTCAAGATAAATAGAGTTGATGGAACAGTTTCGGAACAGTATCAGACCAGTCCACTCCAGTTTTACTTTTGACATCCGCATTTTTGGAGAAGTTTATCTTCCGATAAATTGGTTTTGAATAAACGTGAAGGGTTATTTGTGCAAGAAAGTTCCTTAAGTCGGTAAGTATATTGTTAACCTCATAGCTATTTTATTTGTATTGCACAAAAATCGTGGGATATATTTCCGTGAAATATATCTTATTTCCAAGGAAAAATAACCTCATGATCTCATACAATATACCTTACCGCAAACCTTACTTTAAGAGGACGTGAAGTACACAAACCCTAACACTTTTGCATGACCTTTTTTCGGAATAAACATTGTAAAAGCTCTCTCTCTAAGAAAGACCTAGCGTTAATCCATTATACATTTTAGGTATTAATATTCTTCTCATTCTAAGCAGTTAAGGCTATATTGTATTAGAGGACAAGTGATTGTCAAATTGAGCTAGATTGTGAGTTCATTTGCAGGGGAACCTCTGGTCATGGATCAAGTTTCATATGAATACCATTAGTCCGCGTGATTGGTAGAATTCCATAGGTGGAAGTGGGATCTATCGTGCATAGGTCGCATAAAACATTGTTGTATTCTTTTTGTTATTCCAAGGTGATTAATAAAAGAGTAGATTGAGTAGAGGACGTAGACTTATTAGAAGTCAACCTCGTTAATCTATGTGTGTTTTTATTTCTTGCACTTATTTCCGCCGCTGAGGGACTTGTTACTTACCTGGTCTCAAGATAATACGAAAGTCACTGCTACAAATGGAATTAGGCACCAAGTTTTAAAGAGACCGTGGTAGTATGAAACGGTCTTCTTAAGTTAAGGAACATGATTATTCTATGAAAACGGATCTCTTAGAATTCTATAAAAGACTGGTTATAATTAACAACAAACATACTCTAAAATTCACACAAGAAACCGGTTAAAAGTATAACCGGTCTCTTTGATTATTATTTTTTAAGAATTTTATCTTATATTGGTGAGTGCTGGACTATCCGCATTGGCATTTCCTTATTAAAACAACCGCCACTCACTCCACTCACTCCCCTCATCCCATTTCAGCGCATGCAACCCAACCATCCCTTTCCCTTCTCTCTCATCTCTCGTCTCGGCCAAACTCCCAAAATTTCAATCTCCACAACAGAGCTCGTCTCCTCTTTTCCCCTTTCCTTGTCTTAATTCTCTCTTCATATATGATACAATTCATTCAATTATTATAAATCCAACAAACAAGAGAGACAAGTGTATAAAGTTGCTTTTGTTAGTATTTTGCTTTTCAATATTTTTGTTGATTTTTTTCAGTTTTCAATAGAAACCAATAATAAAAGATTGTTTTTTTTATTTTTTATTTTATTTTTGTTTTTCCGAATTTTAATTTCTAGATATAGGGCCATTGAATTGGGGAACTGATAATCTGCTTTGATCGAAATATAAAAATAACATAATAACATCAAAACAATATCAGAAAACAAAATAAAATCGAGATTTCTGATTTTTGATTATTCAATTTATCCATGTTTTTTTTGATTTTGTCTTTTGATTCGTTTATCAAGGTTTATCCGATCTACGATAAATATTTTCGTGGGTTTTCAGATCTCGATCTATTTCTTTATAATAATATAATAGACATTTTGTTTTCGATTTTCATTTATTTCGCATTTTGCCCCCGCCATTATTTTCGATCTATTATTTATGAAAATCTGCATTTGCCTTTAATTATTCGAATTATTTCTATTTTCATTATTTTCTGTTATTCATTTTGATTTAAAACATAGGTTTAAGTTTGTTATGGTTTTTTTACGTTTTCTATATGCTATTTTGTTTGTTATTATTTTTCGTTTTTTTAAGATGTATTGCTTTTTGATTTTATTTTTTTTTCGAATTTTGATTGTTGTTGTGTAGTTTGTTGTATTTTACGTTTTTCGTGTTTATGATTTTGTTTGTTGTGGTGTTGATCTGATTTTTTTGAATTTTATTTTTGTTTTTTTGAATTTGATATTATTGTTGTTTGATTGTATTTTTTTTTGTATACGAGTATTTTTTTTTTTTTGATTCTTGATTGGTTGTTTGTTGAATTTTAATTTACAAGTTGGTGAAGAATGAAGAATTTTTTTCCTGGGCGGCATCTAGGATCGTGGGGCCGCGCCCTCCCATATAGCGGGCGCGCGGCTTAGGTACTACATCGAGGTGCTTTGCAGTCGTGGCTTGAGCCACAGGAACCGCACGTGGAGTGCGTTGGGGGTAGATTGTCGAGTAAGGGGAGTCGGCACCATGCCCTATAAAGGTTATTCACGGACCCCGAACGTTGGTGCCAATTAATGGCCCCACGTTCTGATCCAGTAACCAGTTCGTGGGTATCAGGGAACATGTCGATCAGAATTGTAACCCAATTCGCCTCGCATGTAGCGGCCTACTCGGTCTTCATGCCCAATTCATTCATCACGGATTAATTGATGACATCAACTTAGCATTTTAGACACCTTAGAAGCGTACTAATCCTAAAGTTACTACGACAAGTGTGTTTCTATATCCATAGAAGATAACCTAAACTAGAAATGTGCCATCTTCATTTAACTCAAGGTTAAAACGGGCTAAAAACCGGTTGTCATAGTCAATCTGCATTTAAGTGATTCACATAATCGGTCTTTTATTTAGGAAAATATTACAAATGATAACAACGCATGACAATGCGAAGTATATGAAAAATTCAATCATGTATACCAAAACCAATCTTTACCTGAATCTTGACAACAAAAACAAAAGGTTAGTTCCGTATAAAAACGAGCGAAATGATATTCCGCCTGGATCGCATACAAGGACAACAAAACAGAATGTTGTTCGTAATAAAAAAACCGAGCGAAATGAACCTCTGCTTGAATCGCTATACAATGGATAAGAAATCGATTAGCTCTGACAAGTGAATAAATAATAATGAGAAATGAAATAAAAAAAGAATGTAAAACATGAAACAGTTAACACTCCTACATTTACATGAATAATTTAAATAGTGGAGTTTCCTACATTTTGTTAATTAGATTGAATAATCGATAATAGTTATTAATATGATTGAGGACAATGAGAGCAGAATGTGTTTATCGCGAGTAATCTCAGAAATAACCTTAGTTATCGCTGTTGGATCGAAACAGAATCGATGCTTAGAATCAGGAACTTCAAGAGTGTGTGAGGAGTGAGAGAGCATGAAAGAATGAATCGCAAGTGAGAGACGGAAAGAATAGAATTAATGTTGTGTCTCGACTAATAAGGACCGATGTGGTTGTCTTAGGTGCGTCGAATCAAGGCACTTATTCTGGAACGATATTATGGATGAAGACAATGTCACGTGAGTTTGATAGAGCGCGAGAGGCTTACGAGGAGAGGGAGAAATCAAAACCACTAGCTGTCTCCTAGCGCAGGGCTTCTGACGTATATTACGCAGGGCATTTGATTCTCGCGTACTAGTACTGACTATTGGCTTTTGCCATTTTCCTCCCTGATCTCAGTCTGTCCATAATACTTGTGATGTGCTATGCGCTTCGATTTCGATCGCACTCCTGGAAATCCCTTTGCACTGCTCAGCAAGTGGTTCAATAGTTAGTCCTCTCGAGTGTTCTAGACAGGCCTCTCTTCAAAGGTGTTGCCTTCTCGCTGCCGGTTATGTTATTTGACGTGCCTTTAGCTCATTTCCAAAAGACACACGGTGTATTTTTTTTTTGTATCTTTCCTCCTGCGGATACTAAAACGATTTATAAATATTCATTAATGACTCATACACACGTTACTAGAACATTCACTGTAACAGTATATTCATTCTAAATTCATTTTCTACATTACTCGGTAGACGTCTCCCAAAGACAACAACTATAATGTAAAGAAGTTGCAACTAATATACATTATTTTAAAAAGGTTAATTTTCAATATGAACACTAGTATTACATAAAGACACATCAAAAGTAATTATTATAAACTGTTTATGATCAATTACGAACAAATATTTCTGATAACAATGTTGTCTCTTCCCCTTTTTCATTATTGTCCTTTGATTCAAAGTTCAGAGTATGGACCTTACGTATTTTCAACTTTTGTGGTTCAAAGCATTCTTTTCTTAAGTCAAACATCGCGAGACGCGGTATGTTTCATTACTGATTTACTTTTTGGGGACATTTTAGGTCTACAGAAGCCCCCACGTTGACTGAATCTGAAGAGACGATAGTTTCGTAAGACGAAAGTCAAAGTATTCGATTTCGGGACGGAGAGCAACCTCAGACGTTCATGCGGCCCTGAGTCACCCTATTTTCGCCGTACCTGCAAAACAAAGGTAGTAGTTTTTACCTGTAGCGTGTCCCGTGACGTCTGATTTGCTTGCTTGGGAATTTCTGGTGCGAGAAATTCCAAAACTGAAGATCGTGCGCGGAACTTCTTGAGCAGGAGAAAGATTCCAAAAACCGAGAGGATGCTGACGGATCTTCTGTAGCGGAGGAAATTTCAGACCGAGATGTTACTGCGGACTTTCTGTAGCAGGCGAAGATTCCCAAGACTCCGATGATGTGCTGACTGAAGCTATCCTTAGCGGGAGAAGATTCCAAGACCGATGATGTGCTGACGGAACTTCCTGTAGCGGGAGAAGATTCAGACCCGAAGCGTTGCTCATGGAATTTCTGGTCGAGAAAATTCCAAAACCGGAGTGTTAAAGGAGTTGTTGTGTAAGACAGCCCCATCACTTTGATCTGTTGAAGAGACGAATAAGTCAAAGCTATTTAATTCCGGGACGGAGGGCAAACTTCAGGACGTTTCGTGACCCGAGTCACCCTTTCGCGGTACTGCAAAAAAGGTTAGTCTGTTACGCCCCCCATACGGTTATCTCTATGCCTCTTGGAAACTGCCTGGATCCTCAGTCGCGGCTTTCTCACCTCACGGCTGACCGTGGACTTTCGTGAGACGACAATGAGGTGATGAAACCTCGAAAGCGCCTCGTTCGCTCGGTAGCTTTCCCTGTACGCTAACCTCGGCGCTTTCGGGGAAAAGAAATGATTAGATGCCTTCCCTCGGCTGACCTGGCTTTTCGGAAGAATATGTAAGTTCTGTCGGGAAGCGCCTCGTTCTCAGGAGGAAACCTTCCTTGGCTAACCTTGGTGTTCGGGAAGAATATTGGTGTACAACAATTCGCGTATAGCGATGAATGTTGTATAGGCGTGATATGAATTCCTTCGGAAGCGCCTCGTTCCTCAGGAACCTTCCCTACGGCTGACCTTGGCTTTTCGGGAAGAAAGTTGCGTGTGCAACAACCGGTATAGCGGATGAATGCCTATAGCGTGTGGTAGGCAACTGCATGTAAGATGGGCCCCTAGCCTCGTGTGGGTGATGCTAATGTGCAATGTGCAATGCTGCCACATTTGCAATGTTCAATGTTGCAATGCGCAATGTGGCAATGATGCAATTGAACTGTAATGTGGTTTGATGTACGGATGCAAATGCCATGATGATGTATGCAGACTTACTTCGCACTCAACACATTTGCACATATATGTTCCCTTAATGTATTGATTACTTATGTGATTTATTGACACAAATTTACGCATTTACCTATTATGTGTTAAAATGCAAAATATGTATGAAATATGCTCCTACTTATTAGTTCATAATGCCATTGTAAAAATAATTAACTAAGAGTGGAAATTGGAGTCTAAATGTTCATTGTTTTCATTCAGGTAAGACTTGCTTTTGTATTATTTGCATGGTATATTCGAGTTATTATAGTACTCACTTGGTCTCTCAAAAATGGACCCTACACGTTTCTATATTCCTTTCGAGGCCAATAGTACGCGAATTTTTTCATTGCCGAAAAGTGTGTCGCCACCCTCAAGCGCCCATACAGGTTGGTTTTATTGGAGTGATCTTTGAGATGGATCTTATGTATTTTGTGGTGTCTTTTTGATTGCGCGGATCCAATAGGCACTGGTGTGTATTTAGTCCGGGCTGCGTTGTTTAGTCACTTACACCAAGTAACTCTTGTTTTGTTTGATGCGCTGGATCCGGGCGGCAAGAAATTTGTTGTGTTAGCATATTGAATGCTATTATAGTTTCTTTCATGTAATCATGAAATTTTTCTTTAATAAGGATACGCGCGTAAACATGTTGAATTTTTTGTGGATTCACCGTTTCAAGTGAACGTCAGTCTTGGTACTCTTGACGTTTCTAATCCAGGGTGGTTTTTACTGTACCGGTCTCTGATCAGACCCTTATTATTCAAAGTGTCCCAATTTTACTATAGTCTGGGTATAGCTCGCGATTATAAGAATAAGAAAACACTAGTCGTATAAGATGATAGGTTATTTAGTGGAGTGTGTGGTTTCGTGCTTTGCTATAATGTCTGACATATCAGAATATGACTTATGAACGTTTGAAATGCATGTATGCATGAGGCAGAGATATTCACATGGTGAAAGCCAAGTGTCTTCGCAAAATGTGTATGCGTAATTTGAATAGAGGATGCAGTAGTATCGCACTGTTAGCTGCAGGAGGCGACCTCGATAGGCTAACATCCGCTTCACAAGGGAAGAAGCGAAAGTTATGAGAGCCCCGGTTTTACTAAAAGGATATGTATTGACCTGATTAAGACAGTTTTAGGCCCATGATCACAGCTGCTTCAAGCAAACAAGACCAACGGACCGAACTTTAGAATGGTTCTGTTGAACTCTCTGAAAATTCAGAGTAAGTAGTGAAGTGGCATGTGAAATATTTGATGTGGGTTGGCCTACAGACTGATTTAGTTCTAAGCGGCCTCGAGTCTATGTCGGGGCTACCGTCCATAAGTTGGAATGCCTCGTAATGACTCTTCCTTACCCTTTAGCTACAGAGAACGATGTAAGAACTATATGAGCATCCGAATCGGACCCTCCGAACGTTATTGTGAGTTAATTGTCGGGAACTCGGAACCTCTCGAGAAGAGGCCTTCCCCAGCCTAAAGCGCTCATCCTTTTGGAACTATCCAGAACGTTGAGTAGGTCTTTGTGGAATTTTTCCTTCCGGACCATGCCGTGGCTCTCATGTAGTGAGCAGGCTACTCCGTCAGTGGAATGTGCTAACCCATTCGGGATGTAGTGTAGGTTTCCTGAAGGTTTGAGGGTTGAAAACGCGCAGGCTCGACTGCATCTCCCTGTGCACGCAGTGTGCGTTTTTAGCACGGTCTTGGCGCCCTGTTATCTCTACTTTAACTCTTGGAATTATTGAACATGAATGCATTTTTTGAGACTTTTGTATTTACACCGTGCTGATCTTCTTGTTTCTTTGTAGCCTTTTTGATTTCAACCTCGTTTTTTTCTCTTTTTCCTATGTGAATGTTGCAGCAATGTCTTGTTACCCATGAACCGCTCTGAACACGTATTGATCCAAAGCCTACTCGATGAGGAGTATTCCATCATATCTTATGAATTTTGTGCATTTACACTGCTGACGCCCTTAGCGCATAAGTCCACAACGCAACCTTTGGGTCTCTCAGAATATGATGTGGAATAGTTCTATTTGCTCGGTGGAGACACCCTTAAGGGATACACCTTTGGTTGCATGGGTTAAGTGATCGCATGGGCTAAGGCAAGCCTATTCCCGGCGCTGACACGCCCTGACAATCGAACCTGACATAGCCACCAGTGTTACTGCTGGATAGAATTCGATGTGTTCTATGGCTCTACATAGGGTGGGTGCTAAGAGTTCTTTTGTACGCGCTCCATGATCGTGACGAATCACTACGCTTGAATGTAATGTAAGGAATATGGTGTGGTTTATTGTTGATGACTAATGACATAGAGTCCTATAGTCTGGCAATGTCCACTTTGATTGTCGAGGGTTCATTATTAAGCTTGTGATTACCACTCTATACAGTGTTAGAAGCATGAACTTACATATCCATGTAGGGGTAGACCATAGAAGAACCAACGATAAAGTTTATTAAAGGAACAAAAGAACTTAGTTCAATTACATAAAGGCTGAATTTGTGCCTAGTAATTTATCACTAGAAAGCCGAAATGGATCAATAACCCGATGGAATACGACAATAAGTACACAGTCTAGGGTATGATATGGATGCTCCACACTCGACTCCTAAACGCTAAATCCGACCATAACTCTGACCCATGCCAACATACGAGCAAGATCATCCTCTTGTGTCTCAACTTATAGCTCTTATGCCTCCCAATCGTCTGTGACCTTTTTGCACTAGTCGAGTATAGCGCTCGATCTTTGAGTTTATCTATTGTAATATTCTTCGAGTGAGTGAGGACATGATAATGATAGGTCCTGATCCATCTACCCTTTTCTTCAATGGAAGCGTGGAGATGTGCCATATACAAACTTTCGGTACCTAAGTTGAGCAAGCTTTAAAGCCACATACCTGTCTTCGATCTAGTCTATGTAGGCCTAGTTGAACCCTCGTAGTCTATCTCCGACTTGACCTGCTTAACGTTATGACTCCAATGTCTCTGCGCAACAACTGTAGTATGCAAGTCTCGAAATGTGTACCACTTGCTATTCTTTGACACACTCGTAGATGCGTGATGCTGTTTGACCTTGACCGTACTATCTTCCCATAAGGAATTTAGACCCTATTTTTCGGTTCCAATAGTGCATAAGTAGAACTACAGAAACCACCTTCCTTCATGGACATGATCATGGGTTCCCAAGGATAAGGAGCGCACTAAGACTAGCATTGGCAAACATGTATAGAGCATGAATACCATTCAAGTCATAGATCCGTTTAAAGAGTGACGCACCTGCGTAGGTCTTAAATCACCTATTATCTCGAAATCAGGGTCATCCAGTCGGCTGAACTATAGAGTATAGTGCATAAGCTCAAAAAGCATATATTCAAAACGAAGAATCAGTGTGCTAGGCAGCTCTCTGCAGTCTTCTATCATAAGGTTGGTCAATGAGAAGGAATTAGGTCTGGGCACATGAAGTCAGGTTGAGGTCGCATGTGCATTTCTGGCATCTGTGCACTCTTATGTTGAATAGTCATATATGTACCATAGACCAGAGAGAGTGCTCAGTGTAGGTTCACTACCATGTTTATTTTACGTCTTTTGACACAGCTTGTTGAACAGTTTCGCTCCTCCGATGCACACCTTGCTGCTTCCTCGGAATGGATCTTGCTCTTGTCTCGCCAGTACCAGCTCCTATAGTCGGTCTATTAATGGACTAGCTTCCAAGCGCAAGTGAATTCGTGTCAAACTTCGCCTTTAACCCACTGGGTTTGGATTGGAGATCTTGGTAGGGCTTTCAACTTCCTCCTAACAATGGAGAAGAGATCGCGCAGAAAGAGGCCTTGACAGCAGCCTTATGAAGGGAGTTCACGTTACAACTTCATTCAGCACATCCAAGTGATTTCAAAAAGTCCCAAATAAACCCTTGGGCTAAGAACTTCCAAATCATCACAGTCGTTATTGACACCATGGAGATGTATGTGGCAAAATGCATTCCTAATATCCATGGCATCTTTCCTAGAAATGAGTGCAGGTCTGCCCTTTCGTTTTTAATTTTTTTGCTTTCTTTTTTTTTGTTTTTTTTAAGAGCACCAAACGACATATGAATGTCATGATTATCACACTGTCCTAATGGTTGGTCATGGCCTAAGGTGAGTCTAGTTTGGCCAAAGGTTCAAATCCTATTGATACGTCAAGGTCAAAGTCTCAGGTCAGAAGTCTTGCCTACCCTAGTGGTCAGGTAAGAACCTATGGTCAGAGTCTATGTTTGGACTCTAATGGTCAAGGGTCAGACCTAGGTTAAGTCTGTGTCAAACTAAGGTCGAAAGTTTGAAGGACAGGACTAAGGTTAGAGCAAACTAAGTCACTATGGGTTATAAATGCATGATGTGAACTAAAGATGACCATGGACTATAATGAAGTGTTGTGTAAGGTCTAAAAATATAAACATAGGACTAGGCCCATACAGTGCACCGTATAATACAAGAACACATGATGGACAATCAACTATGGCTCGTCTAGGTTAAGTCAGAGAGTGTACCGACGCCTAAGGGCAAGCTAGGTCCATTTCACACCACAACATTGGTGATGTATGGCGAGATACCCCTTTATGCACGCATCCAGTAACACGTGCATCGCTGGCGTGGGCGGGATAGGAGAACTTCCTTAGCCATGCCGATCATTAACCACATGAACCAAGTAGTATCACCCCCTTAAGTTTCTCCGAAGCATGAACATTCCATATTGAGACCAGTGCCCTAGGTTGTGACCCTATGCGCGGCGCGTCACATGTAAAATGCAACAAAATTCATAACGTGATGATGGAAATTCGAGACTTTTCAAGTCTGTCCCACTTCACCCATAACGGTGATATCCCCAGCAGAAGTCGCAAATTGATAGGACGTGGTTCGCGCCTCGCGTATAGGGGCGCGCGGCTTGGGCTATACATCGAGGTGCTTTGCGTGGGCTTGAGCCACGGAAGCCGCACGTGAGTGCGTATTGGGGTAGTGTTGTCAGTAAGGGGAGTCCACCGTGCCTTATAAAGGTTTTTCACGGCGCCGAAACTTGGTGCCAAATTAATGGCCCACTTTGATCAGTAACCAGTTCGTGGGTTCGGGGGACATGTTACGAATCGATCTGTAAACCCATTCGCCCGCATGTAGCGGCCTCTACTCAGGTCTCATTGCAATTCCATTCATCCGGCTTACTGTGAATGCACATAAACTTCATTTTTAGCCCTAGAAGGCTACTAATCCATACAAGATTACTACGAAAGTGTGTTTCTATTATTGCACAAGAGACTACCTTACCTAGAAAATTGTGACCACTTTGCATTAATTCAGTTAAAACGCTGCCTAAAACCGCGTTGTCTATAGTCTTATCTGATTTTAAAAGTATTTCACATAATTTCGTAGTCTTTATTTAGCAAAATTATACAATGATACAACCATTCGACAATGCGGAAGTCATATGAAATTCAAATCATGTAAACAAACCAATCTACCCTGAAATCTGCAAACAAACAAAGGTTAGTTCGTAATAAAAACGAGCGAAATGAATCTTCCGCCTTGGATCCATATACAAGGACAAACAAAACAAATGATTGTTACGTAATAAAAAATGAGCGAAACTGAACCTTCCAGCTTGAATCGCTATACAAGTATAGAATCGTAGCATTGAACAAGTGATAATAATATGAAAATGAAATAAAAAAAAGAATGAACAATGAAAACGTTAACATCCTACATATTTACATGGGAAATACTTAAATAGTGAGTTTCTACATTTTTGTTAATTAGATTGAAACTCGTAATAGTTATTTAATTAGATTGTAGGAAATTGAGAGATGAATGTGTGTCAGTGTGCGAGTGAATCTCAGAAATAACCTTGTTATGCCGTTGTTGATCAAAACAGGATCGTGCTTTAGACTCAAGCAACGAATGTATTTAGAGTGTTTCTGAGAGCAGTGTATGAGAAAATGAAAGAATGATACGCAAGTTAGAGACGGGGAAAGATAGAATTAGACGTGGTCTCGAACATCGTGGTCATTTTCGGAATGAGTAAGCACGTATTTGTATAGGCGCAGAGAGGCACGAGAGGGAAAAAAAACCTGCGATATACGCAGGAGGCTGCATGATATCGCTGAGAGGCTCGTATTATACGCAGATTATTCTGCGATATTCTTTGATTTCTCCGGGTTCCAATTTTCCATAATCGGTTATTTGCCTGATTCGACGCATAGACTGACCCTTGCTCTCAGCAAAGATTCTAGAGTGTTCTAGAAGGTTCCACGGTTCTCACGGGGTATTTTTTGTTGTATTTTTGTATTTTTTTTGATTTTCTGCGTATAAAAATCTTATAAAAACTCAATAAAGAAATATAGTTAAAAGGCAGAAACAATAATAAATACTGTGAGCTCAGAAAAAGTGTGACAGAGTGCAATATAAATTTATTGTTTACAATAATTATTTAAATAATCGTAAAAAAAGAAATAATTAAATAAATAACAGAAAATATTTTTGCCCCCTTATTTGTCTTTGCCTCAATAGTTCCGAGTATGACCTTACGTATTTCAACTTTGTGAGTTCAAAGCATCTTTTCTAAGTCGATAACAATCGCGAGACGCGGTTGTCATCACTTGATTACTCTTTTGGGAGACATTTTAGTGTCTACAGCGGCGGGAGGGAGCTAAAAGTAACGACTCAGACTGCGCATGGATGTCCAATGGTAAGGCATTGGCTTTTTGCGAGTGTCACTAAGTGCTCAATGTTAAAATAAATAGTTGTTCTTCAATAATTTTTTTAATTTGTTAAGAACAGTTTTATGGGACTCCATTTTTTTGTATGGAGTTTTATTGCACTTTAAGTAACTTGTTCTTTGTAATTTTGGGAATGTACGTATTTGATTTGCTAATTTTGGAATCATAATACAATATATTTTTTCTCGATTTCGATATGTATTTTTTTATTATATTTCACAATATTATTAAATCACGCTGGCTAGCTTACTTAATGAGATGTAAGTTGGCCAGCTTTGTTTTTTTTTAAAAAAAAATTAACCAAAGAGACCGGTTATGTGTCATAACAGGTCTCTTAGGTGGACAAAAGAGAGCGGTGTTTTGCCTAAAACCAGTCTCTTAAATTTAACTCAAAGAGACCGGTTTTTATCAACACCGGTCTCTTTGCTTGCTTTAAGAGACCGCAATTATTAACCGGTATCTTCACCTAAGAGCCCTATGAGCTAGAGACCGGTTATTATGCGGTCTCTTTGCCCCTTTTTAACCGGTCTCTATGCTSTTTTTTGTAGTAGTGAGTTATAACACTCATATGAAACAAGGTATGCTTATGTCCAAATATGAAACTTTTGATATGAATCGAGATGATAATATAAGGGATATATTTACTCGCTTTATGTCTATTATTAATGAACTAAAATCTCTTGGCAAAAACTTCACTAGTAAAGATTTGGTTAGAAAAATTCTAAGGAGTTTGATAGATAAATGGCTGCCCAAGGTTACTACAATACAGGAAGCTAAGGATCTATCCAACTTGACTGTATAACAACTCATTAAGTCTCTAATGACTCATGAAATGTTKGTTGATTCTAAGGAAGAAACTACAACCAAAAATCGTGGTCTAGCTTTAAAAGGAGAAAATGTGTAAGATCTGGACGAGATAGGTCTCATGGCAAGGAGATTTGAAAGAAGTCTTAAATCTCTGTACAAAGAGAAGTCTTGGAAGAACAAGGGCAACTCAAAGAAGACCAGTTGCAGCACTGGTTGCTTCAAGTGTGGTGAAACTGGACACATAATCATAGACTATCCAACTTGGAAAAATGACAAGGGAGGACAACGAGAGAGTAAGATAACAAAAAGAGTCATTCTTGCTACTTGGGGAGATTTAGACTCGGGTGGTGAAAGCCAGGAAGACGAGGCTCTTGTTTGTGTGACGACAATGTTGGGAGACATAGACCACAGACAGACCAGTTCCGAAAAGAAAGGTCACATGTGTCTCATGGTAGGAAGCAGCTCTTCAGATGAGGAACAKGTAACTATCTTTGAAATGCAAGATCAAATGAGGTACTTTGATAGAGATGAGTTTTTACTTTTTATAGTTTCTACTATAGAACAAAATGTTAAAAAATAATGCTGCTTATAAAGCTAACAAGAAAAGGTTAAGAGAAGCAACACGAAATTTAGACCTAAGTGAATGTCGTTCTACTGAACTTGAACTTAGTTGTACAAAACTGAAAGAAAAATTTCGGAGCTTGAATTAAGTTTAGATAAGAAGAACATAGAACTTGAGTTGCTAAAACCTCAGTCAGATTTTACAGGAGATTTTTTTTTATCAAAACAAGGAGAAAGGTTTTAGTAAACTTAAGGAGGCTAAAGTAGAAGGAATAAATTTTAAGTTGCTCAAACAGAAAAGTTTTACTCCAGAACATGCTAATTTAATTCTAGCTCATAATTATATGATTAATGACGTTAAAGAATTGTTCAAAGAGTATTTTAATATGAAAGCTTCTCTTGCTAGCACTAGTGGTGCAAATGTTAATGTCGAAGAATTSTGTTTTGAATATGAGGGTAAGATYTGTGATTTACAAGCTAAAATATTCAATTTAAAGAAAAGTATCAACACTAAAGTTACTTTAGGTAATCAAGATGTTGATATTGATACTTTACATTTGCAATATGAAGCTAAAATCTATGATCTTCAAGCCGAAATATACAAACTACAAAGAGGCAAAAAACATTGAAACCACTACTGAACCAGACAAAGATCTGGTTCAAAACTTAAGGATGAACTTCATAGGGAAAAATTAGATCTTGTCATTGCTGCAGAATTTAATGAAGCTCAGCTTAAGAAACTTCAAACCAAGGAAYAGGATCTGAAATATGAAGGTAAAATCTGTGATCTTCAAGCCGTAATATAGAAACTACAAAAAGGCAAAAACGTTGAGACCACTACTAAAACAGACAAGGATCTGGTTTCAAAACTTTAAGGTGAACTTCTTAGGGCAAAATTGGATCTGTCATTGCTGTAGAATTTTCACTAGTACAAAAAGGTCAAAAGCTGCGCCTCAAAAGCTGCGGTTATGTAAAAACCGCAGCTTTAAGAGTCAAAAGCCTGCGGGTTTTCCAATACCGCAGCTTTTAACCATACTACAGCAAAAAAAAAAGAAAAATCCACAAAAGCTGCGGTTTTTACCAAAACCGCAACATTTGGGTCTTAACATTAAATCACAAAATTGACGCGGGTGTCCATATGGCCTTCAATTCTCATATCTCGGGGCCCAATTAGTGAAGCCCATTTATAAACCTAAACCCTAAAATTCCCCTTCATTTCTTACGCCCCTTTCTCCCTCTTCATTTCTTACGCCTCACTTTCTTACTCATCTCCTTCGTTCTTCTTATCTCTTTCTCCCTCATCTCCTTCATGTAACGCTCTACTTATCTCTTTCTCACTCATCTCCAGATCTCCTTCTTATCTCTTTCTTCCCTCATCTCCTTCACTCTTTAACCCTAAATTTACCATTTCTTCGACTTGCCTTGAAATTTTCGATTTCTTTTGGTTTTTTTTTCAAAAAAAAAATGTGTTTTATCTAAAATTTCAGAGTTGATTTAATTGCGAGTTTTGTTGTTAGAATTGCAAGATTTGGAGTTTTTTATTTAATTTTCTGTTGTATAAATTGCGATTTTTGAGTTGGTTTTTTCGAGTTTTTTTTCGTTTTTTATTTTCTATTAAGTGTTTTGAGTATTCGAATCCCATTGCTGCTCGTCGTCGCTGCATCTTTGCTCTTTCCTCCATCGCTGTCTTTGCATGTCATCGATCTTGTCGTTGCCGTAGTCCAATTGCGGTAATGAAAACCTAGATCTAGGGTTTTGGTAAGTTATTGTTTTTTAATTTCTTAATTTCGTTGTTTCGAATATTTGCTGTCTTGTAATTTCGTTTTTTTTTTATTTCTTGATTCTTAATCTGGATGTTCTCGTTACTGATCTCTTCGTTGCTTCTCCCCCGTTGGTGAAAATAACCATGATCTCCTTTGTTGTCGCGAGATCTAGGGTTTTGGTAAGTTTTTTTTTATTTTTATAATTTTCGTTATATGTTTTTTTTATTAATTTACATTTTATGCTTCTGAAAAGTTATCTGTGATTTGATTTCTTATTTCTGTTTTTTGTGGATTTTGTTTTTAATTTTACTTACAGTTCTGAGGTTTTTTGTGTATTTTAATTTTCTCTAATTTTCATTTTCTTTTTTATTGCAAAATCAGCTCTTTAACGAATTTATAATTTCGTTTCTTGGATTTTTTAAACGAATTTTTAGTGAGTCTTTCTCCCTGTTTAGTTAGTCGGTGACAATAATAAATTAATAATAAATTAGTGTTGCCATTGGAAGGGGGTGGTAGAGACTTTCAATTATACGATTCAGTTGAGTTTTCTCCCTTTTTTATACTTGCAACTGTTTGTTCATCTTATTCTTACAGGGAAATTTACAGAATAAATAGTTTATAGTTAAAACCTAAATCCTGCTCTGAAATAAACCTTCATGGGCGGTCGACAGGCAAGGAAGAGCAGTGCTAAAAACGCAAATAGTGATGCAATTAGGCAGTGGATCATGTGTTTGCAACCTGGGGATCCTGCTACACCGCGCTTAGAGGCTGATCCAGTTCTTTTGATTGGTGCATCAGCCGATGAGTTTCCTATTGATGATGTAGAACTTGTACAAGATTTATAGTATTTCATTGATGTAACCATTGCTTTTTAAATTCGTATATCAATGCTGGACTAGTCAACTAGACTATTTATATGTAAATAGGTTGGATTAGTAGTCCATCATGATTCATGAGGGCAATGATCGAATCGATATAATTTGAAAGAGATTATTGTATGCTAAATATTAATTTGAACATTTCATGTTGCATTAAGGATATTATTGTTCCCAGTTGTATTAACATATCCTAGTTTCCAAGTTGTATTACATATAATTTATATATGACATAATAATTAATATATATGAAATTGAATCTAATAATATATATGACATTGAATTAATAAATTATATTATTGAAATATATACAAAATATTGAAAAAAAAAAAAAAAAAATACTCAAATGCTGCGGTTTTGGGGAAAAACCGCAGCTTTTTGATTGAGTCAAAACGCTGCGTTTTCCCAAAACCGCAGCATTTGTGGTCTTAAATGCTGCGGTTTTTTAACCGCCAGCTTTGCATTAATATTAACCAAAAGCTGCGCCCCCCAAAAGCTGCGGTTCAAAACCGCAGCTTTTGAGCTATATTTGACCGCAGCTTTTGATGGTTTTTGTACTAGTGTTTAATGAAGCTCACCTTAAGAAACTTGAAACTAAGGAAAAGGATCTGAGTGACTGCCTAAGACAGATGAACAGGTTGCTAAGAGTACTCTAAACATCCTAACCTCTCAACCTAGAAATTCTCAGAGGTTTTGACTAGTGTGTTGTAGTTCTAGTTCCCAACAGCCACAAAAGTTGGGCAGAGATGGTGCTTGGATTTCTGAATTYAAGTGAGGAAAGTACGTGTTTACAAAAGACATGCTTGTTTRCACCCATTGTGCTAAGAATGGACATATGATTGATTCTTGCTGGACTAAGCAAAAACATGATAAAAGAAATCAGTCACATTTCCAAAATGTTCAGTGTCCAACAGGTCAAAACAAAATAGGTCCAAAAAGGAAAAGCATGAAAAAATAAAAAGGACAAGTGTGAAACAAATCTAGGTTAGAAAGGACAGTGCCAAACCAGTTCCTAAGAACAAGGAACCCAAGAAAATCTAGGTTCCTAAAACTAAACCTTGATTTGTTTGTGCATGTTAGAGTGAAACGAAAGCCATATTGGTATTTGGACAATGGTTGCTTAAGACACATGTTCGGTGATAAAAGTCAATTTTTTTCACTCGTAGCCTATGAAGGAGGAAGTGCCACCTTTGAGGATAATATCAAAGGTTTGATSAAAGGTATAGGTAAGGTTGGTAAGACACTTTATCAAGGAATTGAGAACGTCTATTTTGTTGAAGGTTTGAAACAGAGCCTCTTCAGTATTTCTCAGCTGTGTGACAAAGGAAATCATGTTGAATTTGAAACCAATCTTTGTCACATAGTGAACACTAAAAGTATGAAACAAAGGAATTGGTTTGCAAGGGGTTTAGGCACAATAATGTTTACATAATATTCTAGAGTCAGATTCCTCAGACCAATGCTACTTTTCTCAGTGTTATTGAAGATAACCATTGACTGTGGCATATGAGACTTGAACATGTAAGTTTTTCTTTGCTTAATAAATTGCGATCTCAGGATTTGGTTACATGATTACCTAACATCAAATTTACTGCAAATCATATTTGTCATGACTGTACAAAATGTAAACATGTCAAGTCATGTTTTCAGCCAAAGAAGGTTGTAAGCACTACTAAACCATTYGAGCTTGTACACATGGATTTGTGTGGACCCATGCATGTGCAAGGTAGAAATGGTCATAGTTATGTGTTTGTTTTGGTTGATGATTATTCTCGTTATACTTGGWCAWTTTTTCTAAAATTTAAAAATGAAACTTTTATGGAATTTGAAATCCTAGTAAAATAAGTCCAAAATAAGWTTAATCATCAACTAGTCTCTATCCGGTCAGATCATGGGTTTGAATTTGACAAGGTAAATTTGTAATCTACTGCAATGATCATGGTGTAACTCACAACTTTTAAGCTCCCAAAACTCCACAAAAAAATGGAGTAGTTGAGAGGAAAAATCACACTCTAGAAGAAATGGCAAGAACTATGCTTATAGAGAGTGGTTTACATCAAAACTTCTGGGCTAAAGCTGTAAGTACTTCGTGCTATATTTTAAACAGGGTAATGTTGTGACCACTTCTGAAGAAAACTCCTTATGAACTCCTTAGGGGAAGAAAACCAAACATTGCACATTTAGGTGTTTTTGGGTGCAGATGCTTTGTGCACAATAATGGTTATCTAGTTTGGATAAGTTTGACCCAAGGAGTGATGAGGTTGTTTTTGTTGGATACTCTTCACACATTAAGGCATATAAACTGTTTAACAGAAGAACCTTGTGTGTTGAAGAAAGTATCCATTTTTTTGTTTGATGAGACTAACATGTTCAGCAAGCATGTGCAGGTTGATGATGCTGACGAGTTCGAGATTGGTATGCTGAACTTAACAGGAGCTGAGGAAGGAAATGATGTTAAACCAAGCTCATCACACAAATCTCCTAAAGAGGAAGWGTCTTGTACAACACAAAATCATGTAGCTCAAGAGGTAAAGGWAGAAGAAAGTGACTCAGAGGCACATCCACTTGAAGATGATGTAGTTGAGATCACTAGAGGAACTGGTTCACCCATTCAAAATGAAAATGACATAGGGGGAACCAATACCAGACCAAGTTAAACATTGGAAAGCATAAATGTAAACTTTGATACAAACAAATCCTTTAAGTATAAGTCCTCTCACCCCACTAATCTTCTTATTAGTGATTTAACAAAGGGGTGCAAACTAGAAACTCTACTTAAAAAAAAAATTTGTGCATTTTACTCCTTCCTTTCAAATGTTGAACCAACTGACTATACAGTGGCTTTAACAGATCTAGATTGGGTTCTAGCTATGCAAGATGAACTCAATCAGTTTGAGAGAAATCATGTTTGGCATCTTGAACCTAGGAAGGAAAATATGTCTGTTTTGGACAATGGGTATCAGAAATAATTGATGATTTAGGTATATAGTAGAAATAAGCTAGGCTAGTAGTTAAGATGAATAAACAGGAAGAATGATTATGATGTTAAGCTTTTCTCCAATACTAGGCTGAGAAATAGGATTTAATCGCATTTGCAGCCCACGTGAATTTCAAACTCTTTCAAAATGATATAAGAAGCCTTTCCTTATGCTATTTTGAATGAAGAATGTTCCTATGTGGAACAACCCCATGGATTGAGAAGTAATGAAACCTGTGTTGTCAACTTTATAAAGCTCTTTATGGTCTCAAACAATCTCATAGAGCAAGGTATGAGAGAATTTCAATTTATTTAAGAAAATGGCTAATAAGGAGTATGCGTTGAGCAATACACCTATTCAATAAAAGAACAAGGGAACTGATCTGTAGGGTCCAGATAATTTGATGATATTTTGTTCAGAGCTACTAATGTTGATTGGTGATGAGATTTGCAGATTTGATAAAAAGTGAATTTGAGATGAGGATGGAGAACTTGGTTCTTCCTAGGGCTTCAAATCAACAAAATAAGGGATGGAATGATGATCCATAGCAGAAATATCTCAAGGAGCTACTGAAGAGAATATGGTCTGCAGAGATAGCAAATCCTAATGAAAACCTATTCCAACTTCTACAAAAATGAGCCTTGATGAAGGAAAAGGATGTTGAGGGTAAGCTGTACAGAGGTACGATCCGCTATGATATAACATTGTTACTCATCTCTGTACTACCCTTCAAGAACCCTACAGGAGTCTTCCCAAACTGCTAAGGAGATGGAGATTTTGGTTTCTAAGAATGAAGGAAGAAGAGAGAGTGAGGAAGAAGAAGCTACTTTCAGAGGACCTCGAGGAGGAGGATGCAGATGATGAGACAGGAATTGACTCTGGAGCTGACTAATTACTCTTCTCTTATTCTATATTGCTGCTAACCCCTCTTTATTTTGAAAAACTCTTGCAAGAACACATGGTAGCATAAGCATCTCTAGAATGTTGTTTGTGCTGCTAATTAGCTTTAACTTTAATATAATTAGTATTTTCCACTACTGGTCCGATTTCTGTTTTGTTAATTTGTTCTTGTTTTTTTTATGCCAAAAGGGGGAAGTAGGTGAAGTTCTAATTATTTCCACCTAATCTCAAGGGGAAGAAGATCACTTGAGTTGTACTCTTTGTGTGTTGTAGCAAATAGAGCAAGGTTAAAGACCTTGTTAAGAGTGATAGACCACTATGGTCTGGAAGTAAGTGCATCCACGCACTTTACTTCTATTCATCTAATGGCTGGAAACAGTCTGAACTACAGAATGTTCTTATTTCGAATACATGTTAGGTCTAAGAGCTTGAGTCTAATTAGTTCTACTCCTTGTACTTGTAACTCTTTCGTAAACCATTTCAATTAGTTGTGAACTGGTGTACCTGTGAATTATGATTAATCTACAGGAAAAGTACGAAACCAGTTCCTTGGGTTCTTAAAAGAACTCAACCTTTTGGAAAAGTTCCCAAACTTAATTAAATCTTTTGCAGGGAAAACTTCATGGTTTATCATCATCAAAAATGGGGAATTTGTTGAGTTCTTACCTTGAGTTTTGTATGATGAYAAACCACTTGGAACTAAATTATATATGCAAGTTCTGTTTGCATGTGCAGATAAAAGACACAAGTTCAAAGTTTGTAAAGACGAAGCTTATGAAGCTAAGTCTCAAAGATTACATGAAGACCAAGCTTTCAAAAGATATATATTTAGGTCTTAGTTGCATTGTAAGTAGTTTTAGATTGTCTAAATTCACTATAAAGGTCAATATTAGAGATTTGAATAAGTTGGATATAATAAGTAATCTTGATTGCTTATTATATACAACTTCAAGTAAATTGAGTTGACTGGAACAGTTTGGGAACAATTGCAGACCAGTCCACTCCAGTTTACTTCTTAACATCCGTATTTTTGGAAAGTTTATTTCCGCGTWAAATTGTATTTGAAAATAAACGGATGGAAGGGTTATTGTGCAAGAAAGTTCCTTAAGTATGGTAAGTATATTGTTGAGCTCATAGTTGATTTTATTTTATTGCAAATAAAATCAGTGGATATATTTTTCGTGAAATATTATCTTATTTCCAAAGAAAATATATCCTCATSATCTCATACAATATACTTACCAAAGGCTTACTTAAGAGGACGTGAAGTACACGAACCCTAACACTTTTGCACGAGCCTTTTTTGAGAATCAAATTGTAAAAGCTCYGTCTTTAAGAAAGACCTAGCATTAATCCATTACAACATGTACGTATTAATATTCTCTCATTTTAAGGATTAAGGCTATTTTGTAATTGAGAGACAAAGTGTTGTCAATTTGAGCAGATTGTGAGTTCAATTTGCTGGGGAACTTGGTCAGGGATCAAGTTCATATGAATCGCCATAGTTGGTGATTGGGTAGAACTWCCATAGGTGGAAGTTGGGGATCTGTTCGTGCATAGGTGCATAAACAGATTGATTGTATTCTTTTGTTATTCAAAGGTGATTAATAAAAGAGTGAGTGAGTAGAGGACGTAGACTTACTAGAAGTCGAACCTCATTAAATCTTGGTGTTGTTTTATTTCTCGCATTTAATTCCCGCTGCTTAGGGACTGGTTCATAACTGGTCTCAAAAAATTGAAAAATTTACAGCACTCATACAATACTCAATTCACCCCCCCCCCCCTTTAAGTATATTCTGCACTTTCAGTACTAGCAAAGGAAAGCCTCGACTTCGGAATGGGCTTCCAAGCAATATGACTCTTAGGAACTGTAGAAGTGACTGGTTGCTTACCCCGCGTTTACCAACCTAAGTCGGTGGTGTGTCCGAGTTTCGCCCTATCTTGTTTAAACATGGACAAAAAGTTAAGTTCCATGTCGGTTCATCCTGTGATGCAATGCATGCCTTAGGAATGATCATTCTCTTGCCTATTGACTGACCCAAAAAGTAAAAAGTGCATGAACGTCGAAAATTTCCCTTTCACCTTTTTTTTAAAAAAAAGGTAAGAAATTTTTTATTGGAGCTCAGTCAAACATACAAACCAAATGCAACAGCATCAACAAAACCACAACAAAAAACCAAAAACACAAACCAAGCCAGAACACACAAATTACAACAGAAACATCAAGTAAAAAACGCGAGAATCCATTGCTTGTCTTGATCCTTGAGCTTCTGAGGAAGGATAGATAAAATGCGCAGCTTCATATCAGCTAGGAGCCTTTGAGCACAAGTAAAAGGTCTCTCCACCCGATCCTCCCAAAGGGCAAGGTTCCTTTGTTTCCAAATCACACACACCACCACAGCCATAATAACTCGTTTTTGCACCACTCAACAAGGAGCATAACTGATCCAACTAAGCATAGAGGGAAAGCTTGGAGAACAAACAAGAGCCCGAAGTAACTGATCCACATGCAAGCAAACTTGCTGACTGAAAGGACAAGTAAAGAAGAGATTGGAATGTGTCTTAACATKTAACTGACATAAAGGACAATTAAGAGACCCTGACATGCCCATTTTCCTCAAGCGATCTCTAGTCTTCAACCTGTTCCACAAAGCCATCCAGAGGACAAAGGAATGTTTAGGAATATTGAAACGATTCCAGGCCCATCTATCCCAAGAGACACAAGGAAAACTCCCCTTAAGCGAAGAATAGGCACTASCAACAAAGTAAGTAGGATGATGTTGCCAACGAGAACCAGAATATCCAGCTAAAAGTTGGTCTTTAACTCGGCAAAGTTTTCTCCAATACCAACCANTCTGTCTTTAAGAAAGACCTAGCATTAATCCATTACAACATGTACGTATTAATATTCTCTCATTTTAAGGATTAAGGCTATTTTGTAATTGAGAGACAAAGTGTTGTCAATTTGAGCAGATTGTGAGTTCAATTTGCTGGGGAACTTGGTCAGGGATCAAGTTCATATGAATCGCCATAGTTGGTGATTGGGTAGAACTWCCATAGGTGGAAGTTGGGGATCTGTTCGTGCATAGGTGCATAAACAGATTGATTGTATTCTTTTGTTATTCAAAGGTGATTAATAAAAGAGTGAGTGAGTAGAGGACGTAGACTTACTAGAAGTCGAACCTCATTAAATCTTGGTGTTGTTTTATTTCTCGCATTTAATTCCCGCTGCTTAGGGACTGGTTCATAACTGGTCTCAAAAAATTGAAAAATTTACAGCACTCATACAATACTCAATTCACCCCCCCCCCCCTTTAAGTATATTCTGCACTTTCAGTACTAGCAAAGGAAAGCCTCGACTTCGGAATGGGCTTCCAAGCAATATGACTCTTAGGAACTGTAGAAGTGACTGGTTGCTTACCCCGCGTTTACCAACCTAAGTCGGTGGTGTGTCCGAGTTTCGCCCTATCTTGTTTAAACATGGACAAAAAGTTAAGTTCCATGTCGGTTCATCCTGTGATGCAATGCATGCCTTAGGAATGATCATTCTCTTGCCTATTGACTGACCCAAAAAGTAAAAAGTGCATGAACGTCGAAAATTTCCCTTTCACCTTTTTTTTAAAAAAAAGGTAAGAAATTTTTTATTGGAGCTCAGTCAAACATACAAACCAAATGCAACAGCATCAACAAAACCACAACAAAAAACCAAAAACACAAACCAAGCCAGAACACACAAATTACAACAGAAACATCAAGTAAAAAACGCGAGAATCCATTGCTTGTCTTGATCCTTGAGCTTCTGAGGAAGGATAGATAAAATGCGCAGCTTCATATCAGCTAGGAGCCTTTGAGCACAAGTAAAAGGTCTCTCCACCCGATCCTCCCAAAGGGCAAGGTTCCTTTGTTTCCAAATCACACACACCACCACAGCCATAATAACTCGTTTTTGCACCACTCAACAAGGAGCATAACTGATCCAACTAAGCATAGAGGGAAAGCTTGGAGAACAAACAAGAGCCCGAAGTAACTGATCCACATGCAAGCAAACTTGCTGACTGAAAGGACAAGTAAAGAAGAGATTGGAATGTGTCTTAACATKTAACTGACATAAAGGACAATTAAGAGACCCTGACATGCCCATTTTCCTCAAGCGATCTCTAGTCTTCAACCTGTTCCACAAAGCCATCCAGAGGACAAAGGAATGTTTAGGAATATTGAAACGATTCCAGGCCCATCTATCCCAAGAGACACAAGGAAAACTCCCCTTAAGCGAAGAATAGGCACTASCAACAAAGTAAGTAGGATGATGTTGCCAACGAGAACCAGAATATCCAGCTAAAAGTTGGTCTTTAACTCGGCAAAGTTTTCTCCAATACCAACCAGCAGAGCTAGAAGCCACCAAGTCCCTCCAAGGCCTCCCTTTCATATACAAGTGTTCCACCCATCGTAACCACAAATTCTCATTCTTATGAGCTATATCCCAAACATATTTACCTAAGGCTGCAATGTTMCAAAGATGGCAGTCACTCAAACCCAAACCTCCCTGATTCTTTTTTCTGCAGACAATCTCCCAAGCAATAGGAGTGGCCTTAGAAAAGAAGTAGTCCCATAMCAAAGATAAGATCTACAKATAGCAGTGACCTCATCCAACACTCTCTTGGGCAAGAGAAAAATGGAAGCCCAATAAGTATGAAGAGACAAAAGAATTGAATTCAAAAGTTGAGTTCTACCAGCATAGTTCAGCTTCCTAGAACTTCATGTTCTCAATCTTTGAACAATCCTGTCAGACAAGCAATGAGAATCCTCCTTGGAAAGTTTCCTAGCATTTATTTTAACTCCGAGATACTTAAAAGGCAAAGACTCTTCCTTAAATCCTGAGGCCAAAACCAGTTGATCCTTGGTAGTCTGGTCCATATGACAACTATAGAGAGCTGACTTGCTTGGGCTAGCAGCAAGACCAGAACACACCTCAAAAGTCGCTAAGTTTCTAAGAAGTAACAAAACTATAGCAGAAYCACCTCGACTAAAAATGATCAACTCATCAGCAAAATGCCAAATGAATGAACTTTAACCCTTTGCATCTATAATGATACTGGAATTCCTACTTGTCTCCCGCATACTAAAACAGACGGGACAAATACTCCATACAAATCACAACCAAAAGGGGAGAGATAGGGTCACCTTGTCTAAGACCCCTTTTTCCARCAAAGTAACCATGCAACTCCCCATTGATAGATACAGAAAAACTAGGGGAGGTAACACAAGC
>SNQN01002751.1:7152-28351 GCA_008642245.1 Bassia scoparia | reverse complement strand
GGGCACCAAGGTTAAGAATTGGTTACATAGGTAGTGCCCAGCGCCAATCTAAAGCGAGCCCCCCTGATCTTGTTTCAAGTGTAGAAACACTTATACGAGACGTGTTGCCTAAAAAGTGAATACTCAATGCCAATGACATAAGTACCGCGTAATGCAGAATGCCTTACACGTGCCGTCTTAAGGACACGGAATTCGCATAACATTTYGAGTATTGCCCACACTTCAGTAAAGGTAATAGCTTTAGTAAAATCCCCAATGAAGTCGCCAGAAAACTCTACRGGTGTCGGGGCATCACTGGGTCGGACTAGGTTCCGTCCCTCTACTCCGAGGGTACTATTTAATGGACAGCTCAGTTTATTTGCTAGAATTGAATTCTTGCTTTTGCCTATTGTGAGTATGCTTGAGGTTGTGTGTTTACATTCGAAACGAGTAGAGGAAGTCGACACCACACTTCTTTTGGGAAGCTGCGAAACCCGATTTAAGCCTTGCCTATAATTGCATATAGTAAGGCGAAGGAGTCCATGTCTAGTAGTACACCAAAAAATTAGATTAGGAGTCAAGGGTAAGGGTGAAGTAGTACACAATAAACATATTTCYGTTTTAAACCCTAAGCATGCAAGAATACTAGGCGGGTTATTTAACAGAATACTATGCATCTAGTGTCTAGTTTGTTGTGACATGTGTTGTTAATACCGTATTCCACGAGCCTAATGTCGGTTTTTCAATGTTATCTTATTAGGCGTGARACACAAAATTTGCAAATCTTGTTAAAGGCATATTATGGGTGTGAGACAAGCATGCAAACACTCGTACGAGGAATTGAAAGTTTGCCTTAAAGTTGCTTTTAATTTGAATTGTCGAGTAGTTGTTAATCAATATTACATGCAAAAGTTAGATAGAAAGCCGAATTTCTAATCAAGCATGCAAAAGGGTGTTTACAATTGAGACTTTGGCCCCAAACTTACCTCGCAAAACGGTGTTGAAGATCAAGGACATAGCTTCAAACCCTTAGGAACCCTTGTCGAGCCTTTCAACCCTTGGAACCACCTAGATCTAATGCAAAAGTGTGTTTGAATGTGTTTGAAATCTTTTTTGAGAGTATTGAGAGTATGGAGAAGAGAGACAAAGAGAGTCAGAGAGAGAGAAAGAGAGAGTAAGCTTGCCTATGAATCGTCCAAAGTTCTTTCTCAAAGTCCCCAAAGTTGTAAAAATTGTCAATGAACCGAGGTTGGGTTCATATAAATAGGCAAGACATAAAAAAGGCAAGAAACTTGGCGTAATTGCGCCCAAACTGGCCGCTATTGCACCAAACTTTTTCCTACTTCAGTTGGTGCAAAATTACCTTATTTAGCTCGTGTAATTTTGGAAGAAAATTATTTCTTCCTTAGCCGAGTTGGTATCATGCTTAGGAAGCCAAGGGGATGTAWCTAGACACCCTTGGAMAGCAAGCCACGAACTCGGAAGGTTCTGAAAGCTTSCGTTTCAATCCGTTTTGCGTTTTGCTTAAGAAATTAAATTCATAAATATTAATCCACAAATCAAATAATTATGAAAAAATATGTAAAAATTCCTTGTAAAATGTAGTATTTTTTGTTAAACTTCCGTAATTTTTGGAGTTGTATTGATAATTTAATTAAATATTGCAAAATTAATGAAATTGTTGGAAACTCCGAAAAATTGCAAAAATGCTTAGAAAAACTCTGAAAAATTATTCTAGAAAAATGTATAAAAATAAGTTAAAATTATTTGAATTTTTTTTTTTATTTTTTGAGGTGTTAAGTGCTTAAAAAACTGTTCGGTGTGAGGAAACTTGCCTTTTTTTAAGGCCTGTCAAGGTCCTAGCTTTTTCAATTTAACTTGTGTGTTGCAAGGGATGTCTTATCATTGGCCGTCTTAGGCTAGGGACAAATGTAGGTATCTACAGGGAGCAACAACGAAAACAAGCACAAAAGAACAATTAAAACCAAAGAATAAAAACCAAGGCTCTTTGTAGGCCGTGGGTCAACCCCAGCGGGGCTTGGCCTCTCGTTGTGGTGTGTCGTGGGCTTGAGCCACGGAACGCAGTGTGGTTGGGGGTGTTGTCGAGTAAGGGGATCGCCACCGTCCTATATAGTTATTCACGAACGCCGCAACGTTGGTGGCAAACAATGGCTCCACGTCCAATCCAGTAACAAGTCGTGGGTTCGGGGACATGGTAGGATTGAATCAGTAATCCAATCGCCCGCATGTAGCGGCCTCTAGTCGGTCTCATTGTAATTCCATAAGCACGATTTTGGATGACACAATCTTATCCATTTTGAAACCTTATTAGCGCACTAACCCTAAAGATTACTAAGTGGGTTACTATTATACACAAACAAAGACTTCTACAATGAACAAGGCGTCGTTCATGGTTAGCCAATATTAACAAGGTGCCTAGAAAACCGGTCGTCCATGATTATCTGACTTTAATGTGATACGCATAATTTCCGGTCTTGTTTAAGCAATTTTACAAGTGTGATAGGATATGTACAAACGAAACATGAAAACAAAGGTTAGTAAGCATATAAGTTATGTATATCCTTCTCACCTTGTCTCTGCAAATACACAAATCGTAAAAGTAAAAACTAAGAGAACGTCCTTTGATCGAATTGCTAAACAAGACAAAGAAACATGTTAGCATTGACAATAATTATATGCATAATGATAAATTGTGACAAGGTGGTGATATATAATAAAATGTTAACGAAAAAGATTTGAAAACACGAATAACAATCCTACATATTTATATGAGAGGATTCAAAAGTCGGTTTTCTACATTGTGTAATTAAATTAGAACTCGTGATAATAATTAATCAAGTTAAAAGAAAACGAAAGAGAGTTGTAGGTGAGTAATCTCAGAAGTAACCTTGTTATCGCTCGTTGGATCGAAACAGAATTGATGCTAGAACTCAAGAATATATGTGTTTAGAGTGTATGAGAGTGTGGGTGTGTGAATACGCTAGGTTGTTAGGGACGTGTAAGTTGAATAGACGTGTGTGTGTCCGGTCTCGAATGAGCAAAGGCACGTATTTATAGGCACGAGGAGGAGAAATCGAGGGTATATACGCAGAGGACCTGCATATATACGCAGGGGACCTGCGTATATACGCAGGCCCTACGTATATACGCTGCCTAGCGAGCGTATATACGCAGGCTCTGCGTATTATACGCTCGATTATTCTACGCGTATTTTGCGATTTCCTCCGATTTATTTCGTGATTTGCCTTGATTTGCTTTGATTCGACGCACTAGACACCCTTGCTACCCAAGCAAGGAGTTCTAGAGTGTTCTGAGGTTCCACGTATTTTCGGGGTATTTTTTGTGTATTTTGTAATTTTTTTTTGTATTTTCTGCGTATAAAAACTTATAAAATCATAGAAAAATATAGAAAATCAGAAAATAATCCAAAAATACTGGTGAGCTCAGAAGATGTGAAGAGTGTGATGAAAATTAGAAATCAAGAGAATCACTAGTACAAATTATTTTTAAAAACCCTAAAAATAGAAAAGAAACCTAAAATAGAAAATAATTAAATAAATAAAAGAAAATATTTTTGCCCCCTTTATTTGTCCTTTGCTCAATAGTTCCGAGTATGACCTCACGTAATTCCAACTTTTGTGAGTTCAAAGCATCTTTTCTAAGTCGAAACAATCGCGAGACGCGGTGTGTTTTCACTCTGATTACTCTTTTGGGGAGACATTTTAGGTGTCACACTCTTACGCACTAATGACGCGTCGAAGAAGTCGAACTAACGACTAAAACCAAAGTGTCCCAGACATGCATAACCAAATCCAACAAAAGATTGAATGAAGTCTAAACTTCCTAAAAGACTCAAACTAGACTAAAAGGCAAAATCTAAAACGACTAGCAAGTTTGAAGACTCAATAGCCAAACAAACCTTGCGAAACAATGGGCTAAGCACTTAAGTACAGGTTCAATGCAAAACTAGAGTCAAGCTCAAAAAGAGACTACAAAAGCAATAAGACTATCACAAATGGACATAACCAAACCAGAACTCAATACGAACCATTCAAGCTCTACTTAACCTAACTCCTCTCCCCGGCGTCTTCCCGAATCAAGCATAAAAGGAGATCCCTCCACGCTGGAACTATGAGTCATCCTCGTGCTCATAAAGGTCACAAACACAACAACGCAACGACAAGGGTGTGAGTAAGGTTGTACGAAGCATCGTAAACCGCACTAGGAGCGGGTAAGAAGCACATGGTGGTCGAGAAAGATCCAAAACACTCGATCAAAGGAAAATTCAAGCAAATAGACAACCTAAACCATCTAACAGGTTAAATCTCCGAACCATCGATAGATCAAAAGGCCTAACTCCAAGCGCCTTAAGACCCCAATTACACATAACCAAAAGGAGCACTTACACAATTCCATAAACAAYAAYGATTCAAGGAAGTCCAGGAGCTMAGTTTTGCTTTCCAGTTCTCACAACTCAATAATCAACACATCACAAGAACAATCCCACAACTCACAACTTGCGATAATTCATAGCTAAAAACAATTATCAACAATAATCAATTCCAATAATCAACAATTATCTATAATCATTACCAACTACTCACAACAACTTTCAACGAGTGGCAACACTTCAAAGTCGGAATTTAAGTTCACAAATAAGTTGATACTCACTTACCCACAATGCCACTATTAACGGTTTGAAACCAAAATTTTTATTTTTTTAAGAAAAACAAACTGATATTCACTTTATGATTCAAAACAKATTTTTCGACAATAAAACAACTAACAGTAGCTCACAATTGCAACTTAACAATATGTAAATCAAGCTCAAAAACTACAACACACAAAAATCAACAATTCACAAATCAAGTCAAAAAATTGCAATTTTTAATAAAAATTCAAATTTAAGTTTGAATTGCAATCTCAACGTAAATTGAGGCTAAATTCGCATGTTAAAACAAGGAATATAAACTAAAAATGAAATATAATTTAAGGTCAAATGAATTACCTCAGGGAGTGTGAATTTCAGCTCCTAAACATTCAAAAATTAAGTCACGAAATCATGAACATGAGCCAAATCCCACAAGTTGGTGTGGGATTTTCACACAATTTCGACCCTAACAACAGCACAAACGGAAGCAGTAGGTCCATAATGACCCAAATTCTACAACGGTTTCTCCCCAAAACCTTTTGAAAATTCTACACAAAAAAACGRCAATAAAAAACCCCTAAAAAAACGAGCTCAACGCAACCCCTAAAACCCTAAAATTTTAAAAATAACCTAGGAAACTGKGTTAATTCGAAAAATYTGATTTTTTTTGGCAAAATAAAAATGAGAAGATTGAGTGTTGTGAGGGATTTTCATGAGTTAGTATGAGATTTGWGTGTAAAATTTGAGTATAAATGAGTGAGAATGAGTATTGAGATGAAAGGTGAGAGGAAAGATAGAGTGAAAGAAGTCGACCAGAGGAGAAGAAAGAGAAAAGTGTGGAGCACGGTTTTGAATTTTGTRGCCAGAAATTGCTCAAACACATAGTAGCGCCAGCTACTTTTTTCAAACAGCCAAAATCTTATATCTTAAGTAGCGTCTTGTAGCGTGGGGGTTACAACCCTTGTAGTGCTCAGTAGCGKGTGCTACTCAGAAGTTACTCYTGATTTGYCAAATTTTCCAACTCTCTACATTCACGTCGAAATGGGTAGTAGCGTCCGCTACTCTAGCGCTATTACTCTTTTTTTCTTTACAAACAACACTACACTTAAAAATCCACAAAACCAAAGCCATAAGGTGACCAAATCAAGTGATCCCCAACCTAAAAAGTTGCCTTAAGGGCTAAAACAAACTACGAAAATAAACTACGAAAGCAATAAWATACGGGTTGCCTCCCGCAAAGCGCTCGTTTAGCGTCATGAGCATGTTCAATAACTCGATTGGGGGCCTAACCGAATCCAAGGGCACTCTTGCCCTAAACCAACATGTCACCCAATATTAGTGACCCAAAACAACTATCAAACGAACCATTCTTGTTTCTTGAAATATCAACCAAGGTCGGCTTTGCTACCTTAGGAAACGAGAATGAGACTTTCTCGTCCCCCACTTCCAATGTCAACCGACCACTTCTCACATTAATCAACGCCCCAGCCAATCTCAAAAATGTCAGTTTAAGGTTGAATGGCACCCTAAAATCCTCGACCATGTCAAGGACCATGAAATCACAAGGAAGCCATAACTTTCCAATTCGGAGCGAGACGTCGTCCAACAATCCCACTGAGGGCAAGACCGTGAGGTTAGCAAGTTGAATGGAGATTCGTGTAGGCTTCATCCCCCCTACATTAAGTCTTTTGGCCATAGCAAGCGGCATGATACTCACACTTGCCCCAAGATCACAAAGGAATGCTTGGACTTCACATCGCCCACCTCAACCAGGATAATGATACTTCCAAAATCCTCTAGCTTCTYGGGAAGCTTGATTTTTTGAATTTCATTCACCACCATTGGAATGGACAAAGGTGGTTCCTCTTTCACATCACTTTTCCTTAGAAATASTTCCTTCCGAAGAAAATGAAATTCGTCACTAGGAGACATGGATTGAAATGTAGGAGAGCTAGTTTGAAGCCTTTTTAAGACTTCAAGAAGATGATTATGATCCACCCCAAGTTTTTGTTCCAAAATCATTTTCTGATTAGGGAAAGGCAATTTTGGCTCATATGGCTTCAAGAGAATAAATTCCTTGGGCTTGGGAGGAGCTTCAACAATGATCGAACACACTTTCTCTTCTACCATATAAGGGCTATAACAATCACTTTCAAAGTGGGAGGAGATTGACTTCACATTCTCCCTTGGATACACAAACATTTGCCTCGGCAATTGATTTCTGGGGTTAAGGTTGGAGTTACTTATACTTTGATCAATTTGACTCGATTGAGTCTCAATCATCTTGTTATATCGCCGATCATTATCGGCATTAGTCTTTGCTTGTCTTTGGATGAAAGCCTCTAAGTYGTCTCAAGACTCCACTTTTCCATAGGTGGATTGTTGTTGAAGGGAYGCCTTTGTTGAGGCGAGCCTCCTTGATGGAAACCTGGTGGTCTAAATGTTGATGGTTGCGAAGAACCACCTTGATTGTTGAATGATTGTTGTTGTTGCTGATAAGATTGATGAGGTGGAAGGGCTTGTTTTTGTTGTTGTTGACGGCCTCCCCACTCGAAGTTAGGATGGTTCTTTCAACCCGAATTGAAGGTTTTTGAGTGAGGATCATTCCTAACCCCCATCATTGACACTTGTTTCAGGGTCGGGTTGCATTGCAAGGCAATGTGGTCATTACTTCCATATATCTTGAAMAGAAGAACTTGCATCGGTGGCTTTATAGAGGAACAAACATTTGCMTTCTCAAATCGCCTAGTCAAGGCATCGAGTTTTGATGCCAAGGTATCAATTGCATCGATCTCATGCTTGCCTCCCCTCTAAGGAGTTTGCCTTTTCTCGCTGCCAAAAGCGTAAATCTTTGCAACTTCCTCAATCATGATGTAGGCTTGATCAATCGGCAATCAAAGAAAATTCCTGCCCCCTTATCCAAGTTTGGTATCGAAGTCGGTGTTAGGTTATCGTAGAAGATTTGAACTATCATCCATTGAGCAAACCCATGTTGAGGGAAAGCATGCAAGAGCTCTTTGAAGCGCTCCCATGCTTCACTCAAAGACTCATCCTCATCTTGTTGAAAATTTGAGATTTTCCTTCTATATTCGACTGTCYTTTTACGAGGGAAATATTTACCCAAGAAAGCCGTTGTGACCTCATCCAAAGTAGTCAAACTCCCTTTGGGCAAGGACCTTAGCCAATGTTTGTCCCTTTGAGAGAACTGAAACATATGCATCCGTATATATTCTTGGGTCACATTGTTTTGCTTCACTTAGAAGTTAWAGAGATGAGTGAAGGGACACCCGACTRGACTACCATCAAATTGAGAATCTTTCACCATTCTTATGAAGTGTGGTGAAAGTTCAAGATTGTTTGCGTTGGTGGTAGGAAATCTAATGCCACTTCAGAGTTCAAAGGCGGCTGGATGCCCATAATCCTTCAAAGTTTGCTCCAGAGGAGGTGGTGGAGGTGGTTCTACCATGTCTAWGATCTCAAGCTCAAGAGAACGATCCGAATCGGAACTAGATTCCAAGTTACCTAGTAAAGGATCAAGAGGAATATGATTGTGTCTATGGACCACTCGAGAACGTCTTTCGATCTCGGGATTTAGGGGCAACAGAGGTGATGATTGAGAATTGCGTGTCAGGCACACCTAAGGAAAGAGTTAGCAATGACAATCACAAATAAACAAKCATCAAGTAACTAAAACCATGCTTAGAACTCAAATAATAAACCATAAACCAATGTAAAACTGTTAATTCCCCGGCAATGGTGCCAAAATTTAATAGCCCGTCGTCAAGGCTACCAAAGATAAAGTTCCTATCTCGGTCTTTCTAGCTAAGTAGTAGGGCAAGAAGGGTCGAACCCACAAGAATTACATTTTACCACCGGTCGTGATTTATCCTAAAAGCTAAGTGAAACTAATGTCAAATGTTGCACCAAATATAAGCCAAGTAAGTTCGCAATAAACCCACACAACTCAAGTTCTACCAACATACAAGTACTATAAACCAAGTACAACCAAGATAGCAAGCAATAAACAAGATCCAAGCATATGAAAGAAGTAAAAGTGTAAATAAGATAGGATTAACGTGGGAAACCCAAGAATYGGGAGAAATACCCACCCTTCGCACTATGATTGTATYAATGATGAATTCCAACAAGTACAACAAGCTCCAATTGCATACAATTGCAAAGCTCTAATCTTAAACCTATGCTAAAACTAAGAGTTTTGAGGTTTCAAAGAGATTACAGTACTTRTCTAGAGTGTTTGGAATATGTGTGATACCATTCAAATGAWGCAAGAACATAAATAGTGCCATCGCCAAACCGCTCAAAACAGAGCAAAAGGACGTCCAGGAATGCGTGAGTCACGCATTCTTCACTGAGCCAAGTCCTGCTCAGGATGCGTGACTCACGCATTTCAGGCAATGAGCAATGCGTGAGTCATGCATTTCCATGCGTGAGTCACGCATTCCTGGGCCACATAAAAATCGCTCCTTGCTCCATGCGTGACTCGAGCCTTCTAAACCCTTGCCTTATACACACCTGCAACCAGCTTTAACACTTCATTTTTAACCATCTCCACACCTCAACCTTTCAATCTCCGACTTGGAGATCGGTTGAAAAGAGATACAAGGCACAACCAAAACATGAAAAACAACATTTTCCAACTATCATCAACAATACACAACCATATCATAAACATCTTACACAATCAATGAATAAGACCAATTGAGGCTCGACAAAACCTCAATTTCTCACTAGACACAATCTTATTGAGCATATCAGCAGGATTCTTTGATCCCACAATTTTAATTTCTTCAAACTCATCGTGTCATCATCCACCAATTACCTTGTGTAATTATATCATCACTTGATGAGTTTGGTTCGATAGTGATATACAGGATTTTTAGCCAATTGCAACGCACTTTGTCTATCACTATRTAGCACACAACCATCTTGTTGATAGCCCATCTCATCAAGGAAAGCTTTAAACCATTCAACCTCCTTACCTACGTCAGACATAGCCACGTACTCAACTTCTGTCGTTGATATAAAGACACACTTCAGAAGCTTGATCAACCAACTAATGGTCGTCCCGCCAATAGTAAACACATACCCCGAAGTGCTTTGACTTGAATAATAGCAACCCCYAAAATCAACATCATCAAAGCCTTCTAGAACCACCTCATTCCTCTTGTAGCAAAGAACCATACCTGAAGTACCTTTAAGATACCTCAAGAGCCATTTGATAGCTTCCCAATGCTTCTTACCCAGATTTGACATGAATAATCTACTCACAACTCCCACTACTTGCGTAATATCGGGTCTCTTACATACCATAGCATACATCATCCTTTTTCTTCCTTTGTCTTAGGACAATCCTCCTTGCTCAATTTGACATCCAATGAAAGAGGAGAAAGCTGAGGCTTGGCATCAATCATGTTGAAACGYCGGAACACCTTCTTGACATATTCTTCTTGAGACAACCTCAAAGTGCCCTCTGAAAAGTCTCTATAAATCCGCATACCAAGTATTTGCTTAGCCTCACCCAAATCTTTCATTTCAAATCGAAGAGACAATCTTGCTTTCAAGTAATTGATCAAATCCATGCTAGTACCCGCAATAACCATGTCGTCAACATACAAAAGCAAGTAGATACACACATCCACATACCTTTGGAAATAACAACAATGATYACCATCCGTTCTCACGAATCCATTGCTTAACATGAAATTTTCAAACTTCTTGTACCATTGTCTCCGAGCTTGTTTAAACTTATATTGAATCCGTTTCAACTTGCACACCAATTCTTCACTTCCCGAAGCTTGAAAATTTCTGGTTGCTTCATGTAGATTTCTTCCTCCAAATCACCATGCGAGAATGTTGTTTTCACATCCATTTGCTTAAGGAACATGTTCTCCGAAGTCACGATCCGATGCAAAATCCTTATAGAAGTCAACTTCACCACCRGAGAAAAGATATCGTGAAAATAATGCCCTCCTTTTGTGAAAAACCTTTCACTACAAGTCTTGCTTTGTGCCGGATTTTAYCATTCGGTTCCTCCTTCTTTCGAAAGATCCATTTGCGACTAAGAGCCCTCTCGCCCTTAGGCAAATCAACTAACACCCAAGTGTCATTTCTCGCCAACAAGCTCATTTCTTCGCCCATTGCTTTCTCCCACTTCTTTGAGTCACCCAACTTCATCGCTTCCACGTAACATTCTAGTTCACCAGAATCCGTAAGCAATAAGTAGTGTGCCGATGAAGAATACCTATCCAGTTGCTTTGAGACACGACATGATCTTCTATTTGGTGGAGTGATGGCCGGTTCAGCCCGAACCTCATCATCATCATCTGCATCATCATCCGACTCACTCGAACTAGAACTTACGGAGTATGAACCCTTTGTTGAGGAGATGGTTGTTGAAGTGGCTCAACAAGTTCTTCTTGTGTTTCACCGCCAATTCGAACTTTGCCACCATCGAGCTCTACAAATTCTTTCTCATTCTCAACCAATGCCTTTTCTACAGATTTTCCACCAAAGTTGTCCTTACACAAGGAACTCTCATCAAAGGTAATATCACAATGCCTAACAACCTTTCGGTTCTTAGGATCCCACAATCGATAGCTGTATTTCTCATTACCATACCCAATGAAGTAGCATTTGATGGCTTTCGGGTCAAGCTTGTCTCTCTTTTCGAATTGCAAATAGGCAACACAACTGAAAGTCTTCAAAAGTGAGTAAGGCACCGAGGGACTACGATTTACAAGGTAAACCGTAGTATTAATTGCATCCGCCCAAAAGCATTCAGGTAGACCCGCATATAACCTCATACACCTTGCCCTTTCAAGAAACGTCCTATTCATCCGCTTTGCGACCCCATTTTGGCGAGGCTTGCCAGCAACCGTCCTCTCCAAAATAATGCCTTTCTCTTTACAAATGTCCTTGTAAGCTTACAGCTCATATTCACCTCCATTATCGGACTTAATCGCCTTAATCTTCCGTCCCAAAGCCTTCTCAACCTCCGCCTTCCAAGTCTTGAATTTTTCATTCACCTCCGACTTGTGCTTYATGAAGTAAACCCATACTTTCCTGGTCGAGTCATAAATGAAAGTAACGAAATAGTGAGAACCGCCAAGAGATGATATGGGATATGGCCTCATACGTCCGTGTGCACAAGTTCTAGTTTCTCCTTCTTCAAGGACCGTTTGATTTTTGTGAAAGAAACCTTCTTCAACTTGCCGAAGACACATGTTTCACAAAATTCCATGTCGACTTATTTCAACCCGACAACATACCATTTGAAGCTAGCAGTCTCATCCCTTTCTCACTCATGTGACCAAGCTGAGCATGCCAATTCTTAGAATCACATCCTGAAKTCRTAGCCACCATGTTCGTACACCCTAAGGTAGTGTACAAGGTTCCAATTTTAGTGCCCAGAGCAACCGTCATGGCCCCCGTTGTCACCTTCCAACTTTCCTCACAAAACATGACCTCTTGACTTGTTGAGTACAATTGACCCATAGAAATCATATTTTTCCTTAGCCTGGGAATATACCTCACATCTTCAAGCTTCCATGAACTCCCACTTGATGTCTTGATCATCACATTGCCTTTCCCCTCAATTCTCAACGAGTTACCATCCGCAAGATAAACCATTCCAAAGCTTCCACTCTTAAAGTTCTAAAAATACTCCTTGCATGGAGAAGAATGAAATGATAGATGCACCCGAATCAAGTATCCAATTTTCAATTGAACTGTCCACGCTTATAACCAAGGCATCCTCGATATCACCACTCGAAGCCACACTAACCAATGAAGAACCATCATCGTTATTCCGTTGCACCGAGCCACCCTTCTTCTTGGGATTTGGACATTCCCTTTTGGTATGCCCCTTTGTTCCACAATTCCAACACACAATACCAAATTTTTCTTTCGACTTGCTCCTCCCTCTACTCTTCGATCTACCCCTTGAGTTACCCTTTGCTTATCTTCCTCGTCCCCCCTCAGTGGAATAGGCACCACTAGACGACTCACCCGACTCTTTTCTTCTCGATCTTTCACTTAGAATCAAGTCACGAACCTCATYGTGCTTCAAATTTTCTTTACCTGAAGAGTTCCTTATAACAAAWACCACCGTATCCTATGACCTAGGTAACAAAGAAAGCAAAATCAAGGCTTTCACCTCATCCTCAAACCAGATATACCTGATGATAGTTGGGACAATATCGAACTAATCACGTTAATGTGTTCGGCAGCCGAACCACCGTCATTCATCCGGACCTCAAACAAACGACGTATTAAAAACACCTTATTAATGGTCAAGGGCTTCTCATACATGTTAGACAATGTTTGAAGGACCTCCTCCGTCGTAGTTATGTCCTTGACCCCATAAGCAACACTCTTKCTTAAAGTTAATCTAATCACACCTAGTGCTTGTCTATCTAGCACTCTTCAATCATCCTTCTTCATACTATCAGGCCTCTTACCATCGAGAGGTAGATGAAACCCTTTTGATTCAAATAGTCCTCTATTTGCATTTTCCAAAATCCAAAGTCTTTTCCATCAAACTTCTCAATTTTTAACTTGCTATCTTCCATGTTATAAGTTTTACTATTTATAATCAAGGTCTCAAAACAATTAAACCAACTATTTAAACCTCAAACACCCAAAACGCTGAATTTGAGAACTATCAATCACAAACTACAAATTGAGCTCAAATCTAACTACAAACCACCAAAGACGACACCTCGGCTATGATACCAATTGTTGTGCTAAAGATAAGCCAACCAAGTTCGCAATAAACCCACACAACTCAAGTTCTACCAACATGTAAGTACTATAAACCAAGTACAACGAAGATGGCAAGCAAGAAACAAGATCTAAAATATGAAATAAGTAAAAGAGTAAATAAGATAGGATTGCGTGGGAAACCTAAGAATCAGGAGAAAAACCMACCGTTCGCACTATTATTGTATTGATGATGAATTCCAACAAGTATAACAAGTTCCAATTGCATACAATTGCAAAGCTCCTATCTTAAACCTAAGCTAATAAAACTAAGATTTTTGAGGTTGTAGAGACAATACTTGTCTAAAGCRTTTAGAATTTGTGTGATACCTTTCAAATGAAGCAAGAACAAATATATAGTGCCACCGCCAAATCGCTCAAAACATAGCAAAAGGACGGCCAAGAATGCGTGAGTTCACGCATAGGAATGCGTGGGTCACGTATTCTACACTAAGCCAAGTCTTGCTCAAGATGCGTGAATCACGCATCCAGATGCRCGACTCACGTATTTCAGGTAGTTAGCAATGCGTTAGTCACGCATTCCTAGGCCACCCAAAAATTGCTCCTTGCTCCATGCGTGACTCGAGCCTTCTGAACCCTTGCCTTATGCACACCTGCAACCAGCTTCACTACTTCATTTTCAACCATCTCCACACCTCAACCTTTCATCAAAGGGGATTGTCACTATCATGATTGACTAAGAATGTGGTTAACACAAGACTAAAGCACTAGAGTTAGGGGTTCACCACATAAAACACACATGTAACAACCAAACGCAAGCAACGGAGCATTTTAGCACAGTTCAGCCGATAACAGAAGACTTTCAAAGTTCCTAACCACTCTCTCAAGCTAGCTAGGMGAACCTCACTTGCAATTCAAGACCTATTCTCATGGCTTGGTCAAAAGCTCGGTTTAAGCACACAATTCACGAAAGCTAGTAACATYCCAAGAAACCGGCCCCTATTCTCATGGTTCCCTCATTTAAACCGGCCCAACCCTAGCAAGTAAACTGCTCACACATGCTTAGAAACATAATAACATTCATATTTAACAAGCTAAACATCAAGATCAAGAGTTATAAGTAAAAMAAAAATAATTCTCAAGTCATGAAAATACTTAACTAAATTAAAATAAAGAAGTACAAAAGGTTGAGAAATGTTACTAAAGCTTCAATATGAAATTATAGCTAAGAATTCCAAGATACAAGCTCCCAAAGTACAACAAAACACAAGAGGAAGATGGTGAATAGTACTTCTATAATGTGAAAGCATAGCAAGAACTAAAACTAGGAGAGAGAAAGTGAAAAATAAGAGTATTCTACAATAATGAAAGTAAGTGGTTCATAAACTCCCCAAGTGGGAACAACAACCAACCACAAACAAAAGAAAAGAAAAAGATAAAAACAAAAGCAAAAATAGAAAAGCTGAGAAAACAATCCGGAGCAGAGTAGCGCCTAGTTAGCGGGCGCTATTGTGCGCTACTGCCAAGCTGCAATGCAAATAGGAAAAGAAACGACCATAACATCTTCGTTTTACAWYRGAATTAGGCACATGGCCACTCGTTTCGAAGCTATAGAGACGAACTTTCACCTCCAATTAGAATCCCATCAAAATGATAATTGCGCTAAAAATTATGCTAGATTGAAGTTGCTTAACACATCCAAAAGTGTCCAAAATGCTCCAACACTTCACCAAAGGTGAAACGAACCATAAACCTGAGCCTCAAAAAATCCAAAGTATGTCAAGACAACTCCTAACAATGCTCATCGAATGAGTATATGCAAAAACCGATCAAAATAGAAGAGAAAAGGTGGCAAAAACGCTAAAATCGACTRTTAGAGGGTTAGAGAAAGAAAGGAGGGAAATGACTCAAAACAAAGACAAAACTAACTTAAAACTACGAAAAATAAATGAYAAAAAGACTCTGAAAAYAGGATATAAAATCCGTACATCACCTACAAAAGTAGAAACAATATTGGGTGGTTGACTTGTTAATGAAGTGCAAAATCACCTCAACAACTACGTTCAGTAACTAGTTAGAGAGTATTGAAGGGTTAGCATGCATGCATGTTCAAGGAGATACTTCTAAGACTTAGACAGTTTGCTTTATAGTAAAAGGGGAAGGTAATTGCAATGCTATTCTMAGAACAAAAATTTTTTCCTTAGACTTATGTTATTCTTTCTACTTTGCATCAGAAAGTAATATTATGGAATGGTCATGAATATGAGGTACTTTGTGTTTATCTCTATGCGTATTTGTTTGATACTAACCAAGATTTTCCCAAGGTACTTATGAGGACCTTGCCTAATGATGAAAGGAATGCTCTCAAAGTTGAAAAGTCAATCGACACTAAGAGTGAAAGTTGTGTTATGTACAATCAGATGTATTGAAGAGGCTACTAAGGATGATGATGAACTAAACACATCCGAAGTGCCCCGAAGAGTGAAAAGTTTAGAATCAAGGAATCACCTCATTTTGCAAAATGCTCATGGAGCATCTCTTAGGGGCACGACTTAATGATGTATTAATGTTGCTAGGGGAAGAAAGTTTTTCACCCAATGTAATTAATGTTTGGATGTAGTGAATGTCTAAATTTTATTTGGATATGATACTTTAATTCCAAAATTATATTCAGTGTGTTTAGCTTTTTGTTAACTTTGTGCATCTTAGTTTTATTTTGGGTCGAGGTAATTAATCTAAATCATAGTTAGTTGCATTTTACACTTCTCTCTATAAAAGAGCAGCGATTTATGTTCAGAGCTATGAAATTACCTCATTCGCAAAAAGTAATCCCTAGGAACGCATTTACATTTAATTGTCCTCATAATTAACATGTAAAACGGGGTGCCAGAAAATGAGAAGTTCCCTACCTAGACGCACAAAGATAGGCAGGAACGATAAATAATACAGTACATTACAAAGGACATATTGTTCTCTAAATACTCCTACAGAATGATTTCAAATTTCTAACAACAATTCAAATCATTGAAGCTGGATTACTGTTATCACTCCTCATCTCGTTAGTGAAGGATCTCCTTATCAGTATTTCACTAGCATGACACTTCAGTACTTGCACAAGAATCTGATACTTCAAGATTAGGCCTGTCTTGATACAGTGATCAAGGGGCTTTATGATTTGTTTATTGCAGCCTTGTAACCGATTAATGTTTTAATCTGCATATTGTTGCTTCTTTTCGCAAAACTCCAAAGTCTGAAGACATTGTTGTTTGTTGTTATTCAATAGTTGCAATCTGAGCCAGTAGAAGTTTCTTCTTTACTTCCAATTGTCGAAAGGTGGCATTGGTTTGCTCCTACTTTTTTTCCCATTGGTTTGATTTCATCCAAGCTTATGTCCCACGATCAAAGGTGGATAGAATCTCTTTTCTGGAGGAAGAGAATTCCTTTTGAAATAAGTCCTTTTAAGAAAAGATGGATTAGACACATTCTTGGTATGGTTCGTGTATGTCACCCTAGGCCCGAGGGTCAATAGAGGCTAAAATCTTCACTAAGTTGCCYAGGGAGATGATGACATAGCACAGATTTTGGAATCTAGATCAGCCTTCGCTCTAGAGCATTGAGCAGGGACTTCTTTTACAACCGCTAGAGTCATCACATCAGGAGGACMTATGTATAAGTAGTTCCTAAAAAAATGTGCAATAGAAACAAATTTATATGGTATAATGATAATGAAGGGAATTACCAGTGTTGTTGGAGACCGGATGGCTCAAAATGGTTATCCAAGACATGGATGCAACTKCTCATGTGAGAAAACAAAACATCTATAGCCTCATCCTCTGCGAGTTTGGAGAGCATACCTAGAGCCAGTATAATGTGTTGGTCTGGCGAGGGGTCTAACTCTACATCCATTGATGAAGTGTGATTATCAATGCTCACAAGATCAATTGTTTGTGCTGAGCTTGTGTAGCAACCTCCAATTATGGTGTCCTGCTTATAAAAGGTTTCCACAGGTTAGACTTCAAGGATGTAGGATTGTTTCTTGGGGAGTCTCCAAATAATCAAAGCAGAGCAGCAACATATGTTACTAAGATTTCAAATGATACACGGGGAGAGAGATGCAGGAGCTATGTAGTCGCCAAATATGTCATGAAGGGATAGTATCGTCATGCGTGAAGCTAGAGTCTTTTTTCTTTCTTTCGGGACTGTAAAAGCTTGAGTCTTTCTATCCATTTTTGGGCCTCGGGTTTTTTAGGTTTACCAAAAGGTGAATGTGTTACGTGTGCCCTCATCGAGCTACGCCCTACGTTAATCCCACTCGATAACATTACCCCAAAGCACTCATGTACAACTCGTGGTATACAGGTAACAACGAACGCCAAACATTGGTGCCAATTCAATGCCCAGTTCAATCATTAACCAGTCGAGGGTTCGGACATGTACAAAAGAATCTTTGATCCAATTTTCCTACATTTAGTGGCCTCTACTCAGTCTCATTGTATTCCATTCGATCAAATCCATTTAATACACAACAACTTAGCAATTTTATCTTAAGACGCGCTCTAGCCTTAATCTATTAAAAGATGAGTTTCTAGTATCCAATATATCACTTACCAGCCTAATTGTTGTGATCACTATAAATTAATCAAATTAATAAGGTTCTTAAAATCCGTACGTCCATGATTAATCTGAATTTAATGGGATTCAACAATTTTCGATAGGATTTTGTTTAAGCAATCAAAAAGTGTCTGATGCATAAACAATAATACATATGCGATCATGATCAATATGCAACAATAGGAAACTCAAATATATGAATCAACTTACCTTGCATCGCTATCAACATAAAAGAAAACAAAGGTTAGTGTATCAAAGCTTTGCTAACAATTGAATCGCTTATCACAACAAAAGAGATCGTTAGCATTGACAATTATGATTAAAATAATTGTGGTAGGTCGAAAACGATTGAAAGCGAATGAAATTACATGATTGAAATTCACAAAAAAGATATTATATTAATCAAAAWTAATAAKAAAAGAAGAGAGAGATTTAGATTGAATAGCCTCAGAATTTTGTACCTAGATTAGTTAAGAAACGACTCCGAAAGTTGCGACGGATTCGAAAACCTTAGATGTGGTGAATGATTTTTGTTTTTTGTGAGTGATTTTTGAGAGAGATTTTTTAGAGCTTTGAATTGCACTTTGTATGATTATTTTCGTTGATGTTTAATTAATCACCGAAAGCATGTATTTATAGGCATTTTGGGAAAAAGATAGATAGAATTAGAATTAAACATACAAAATAGCAATAGTATATATACGGTCTAGGAACCGTATATACAATTATGTGATCCCTACATAAAATCAATTTGACCGTATATACGGTCACTTGATCCGTATATATGGTTGTGGCTGACGTGGCTTTCCACGTCACCGATCCTTGCTTAATTTCTAATTTTATCTATCTTTCGTTTGGGAATTAATATCCATGTTTTTGCATCTAATCTGTTATCCAATTAACTTTTATMMACTTTTGGATAAACTTGGTGGACAAGATTAATTTTCTAGAATATTCTGGATCATTCCCGAATTATCTTGATTTATCTACGAATTTCTGAATTCAATTATTTTTTAAAAGCATTTTATAAAACTAGTAAAAATCAAAGAAAATTCAGAAAAATAATCTAAAAATACTTGCGAACTCCAAAATGAGAAGAACAAAATAAAAAGTGGAAATTAGAAGAATAACCTACGAAATAAAATTTCTAAAAATCCTAAAAATAAAGAAAAAAGCCTAAAAATAGAAAATAATTACAATAAATGAAATTAATGCTTTTCGCCTATTATTGTGCTCTCGGCGTATGATTTCAAACTCAACTTTAATTCGACTTCCTCATCGGCTATTCAATTTGGGGAGACATTTTTAGGTGTCTATAGCAGTCGATTCATCCTMACTATTGTCAATAATTGTGGGGCCAACAGAAGGAGGATGAGATCATCTTTTTCTTTTTCTTGGAAGGAGAACTAAATGAACGAATGTTGAGGTCATCTTTAAACAAAGAAATCTTGGTCAAGAAGAAGACTTGATGAGGGTGTTTACCTAAAATAGGTTGGCGGTCTTCATCGTCATCGGAGTCAAATACACTTGGCTTTAATGCAGACTGAGTTTGGGCTGAAGGGTTGGGAATGATGATTTTCCTATGCCTGTTACCTCTCTTCATTAGTTTGGCATGTTCAGGACGATCAAATGCCATTTGAAGGCTGACAATTGGCAGGTGAGGGATGTTAACCTGACAATGTTCATCATCCACTATGATTGATTGGCTTTAAATTACACGACGGCAAGTTCACCATCTTGAAGCTTAATGTTGGAAAAATTGCCAATACTCTTCTTGAAAGAGGAAAGAGTAGTTTTCTTGCCACCTTTACATTYTGGTACACGATCACACGATAAAGGTATAAGAAAGCAATTACTAATATTTAAGGGATGTACTAAAAGGAGAAGACTTACTATCAAACTTCATTTAACTATWGACAAAGTTGTTGATAACACTGTAAGCTGAACGATCCAGGAAATCTCCATTGTACCACCATAGATAGTAACTCTCTGTAACTATATCACAAAAAGTGKTTGAAGGTAGAGGGACTAATTGGTATTGAACTATTGGGCTTTGCCAGACGTCTTCTTCAGAAAAGACGTACCTTATATCCCAGTTATAGTTCCTGTTGGTCAAGAGTGGAATGGTAAGAAATTGACAAAATCCAAATTGTCTAGTGACAAGCTGAGGGTTATAGGCCTCAAACCCGAAATGTTCAGGTTCAGCGGCAGGCAAATCTCTTGTGGTCACAACTGAACACCAAAATGGAGCATCTTAAGAGAAGATGTGGGTCATACAAACCTTTGATCTTTCTTTAACACCCAAAGGATACCGATTGCCAAGCATTGGGTCCAGTTGCATGAGCAGTTCATAGTCAAGGATGGATCAATGACTTTTTTCTGGTCATAACAAATAAATTATTTCGGCAAGGGACGAGAAATTGACAATAGGGGTCTGATTATGGGCTCTCTTGAATTTTAGCGATTATCTCTTCTTGGCTCAACTCAAACACGAGGTCAATGTACAAATTACCAGCAAGTAAGCAACCAYAGGGGTCCCCCTATACGATTTGATCATCGGCATCTAAGATTACTCACCTACACCTATATAGGCAGAGGTATAATTGTCCTAACATAATAGGCCCCATCGCTAGGAATGAGTGGTTGAAGGCAATGTTTACAGCTAAAGCTAAGGCAAATCAGGGTAGAGATGCTGCCAGATTTACACATTATGAAACGAGTAAGGGCATAAAGGATGAACAATATCTCTTCCTCTTGACTCACTTTCCTCGACGACTTTGACAAGTGAGTGATTAGTGCATTGATTTCTATTTTTCTTTTATCTCCCATAACTTCTTTTAGGAATTTGTGGCTTCTGGTGTATAAGTTTTTCGCGCCTTCAACCACAGAAAAAAAAMCCCYTWAWTYYTKRTTTGTATCTCCATAGGGGGAGAGGCCAATAAGAAAATCTATGTCACCAASAGTAACTATCATGAGCCTCTAAGGGAGAATAAAGAAATTAAGAATAAGGTCCAACAGAGACATCAAGGCGCATGTCAATGATCCATTAAAAGGAATTTTGTTGAATGTAGCAAGTTCGAGGAAACTCAAAATTCGTTTATCCTCCCATGTCAAGTGGAAATTTGACAAGCGCCTGAACTAATCACTAGCATTCATATCCTGCACCAACCTTTAATTGGATTCTAACTCAAAATC